>JANHQD010003228.1:3192-16067 GCA_024721195.1 Marasmius sp. AFHP31
TCATCTTGACCTCTTGTCGTTGGGACCAGGTGAGTAGTTATTTCTGTCTTTCTCTATCTGCAATGTATCTGACTTGTCGTTGGGACCAGTTCTTTGCTCGCTCCTGCTCTCTGCTCGCTGCCTCTGTCATCTCTGTTGTCGTCTCTGCTAGTCGACTTCTACCGCCATTGCTTCTATAGTCTTAGCGTTTAGCGCTTTAGGACATAGCCCAGAAATGATGAATTTCACGAAAATTTCCGGCCGGTCACAGTGGACCGGCCTTTCTGTCGAAACCAAAAAGTGGATATTTTGGTCACGGGTCACACCCCCTGACGAATATCCCGAAATGGTACAGTAGTCTGAGGACACCCTAGCCACAATCTCAAAGACCAAATTTTCGCGATTTTCGGGGCTGTTCATGTCGGATTTAGGACTGGGCTGGGAGACCCCCAGTAAAAGAGGCGTATGCCAAATGGTTTGGCATATCTTCTGTATGCTGGCCACTCTGTGAAGCTGCAAGGTCGGTGTGGGTGGTATGCTCAGACACATGACGTCGATATCGTGAAAACGCCATTAAGAGCTAACTCCTCCTGAGTCACTTCCAGGGGACTGATGTCGATATTGCGAGAACGCCGTTGAGAGCCAAGTCCTCAAGAGGGGCATAGAGAAATTTTCGTGGCAAGGGTGGTGATGTGCGAACTCTGTGGGAGTTCCGTGGCAGGTTCGTGGCAGGTCCGTGGGAGTTCCTGGCGGGGTCCTGCTACAAAAATTATTTTAGTGATAACTTACATACCACTTATTGTAATATACTTTTCTAGAGCCATGGCACGCCGTCGATACTGAGATTTAATGAAGCCCACTCGGTACCGCCCTGCCCATTTTGTGTTGTTTCAAACTACTCTAAACTCTTGAGGGTGCTGGGACCCGGTCAGTTGCAAATATGTGCAAGCGCCGATGTAGTCAGACTGTTTAATATGTATGAACAGAGCCACAGGTCGCTGGCTAATGAAAATAAACTGGGCATGCGGGTAATTGACAGTGGGGCTTGGAAATTGGAATCAACCAAGAACTAGTGGTCTTATCGTCATTTTGATCGCAACATTGACCACGATCGAGATAACGAGGAAGAAGCAAGAGTGAGCTCTTGTAAATGAAATAACTTTGTGGATGGAACTCAACTATATCATCAACAGTCGGGTCCTCAGTTAGACCAGGACCCTTACATTGTTAAGTGGAGGAAAGCAGAGGAAGAACGTAAATGAGGAGACACCGCGACCTAAAGCACAGCGCCGCCGAGAGAAATGAACGATTTTTCCCGAGTACTACATGGGCGCTCGCGATCATTCAGGATGTCCGATGCAGGAAGCCTTCACATATAAACAGGGTAAAGAATTGTCCACTGCCAAGTGAAAACTCACAGAAGATTGTCTCGAACTTGGAGCTAGAGTTTTTCCAGTTGTTTGATGAATCCAAGCAAGACGAGCGACACCACCACCCACATGAGAGCTGCATATAAAACTCGACTCAGACTCGAGACGCGCTCAGTATCTTTAGTGTCAGGTGTAACGGCCTACAAGTTGGGGGGTGGAACTCGATATGCTGAAAGAAGAGAAACGAGGGTTGGGTTGTCATAAACGTGGAAGAAGATAAAATAGTGATTAGTAGGAACACACCCTATGCTGCTTCTCCGCTCTTCTCAGTATCACTATCATGGCGCCTGTGTTTATAAATATCGAAATCTTTGTCCGTACCTTTGTACCATCGGAACCTGGACGGTTTTATCGTGTTCCTCGAACGCTTCTAAGTATCATGATTGACGAGCGTTAAGGAATAAGTATCATTAACACGGCATCTTACTCACCGATCTTGGGTCTCGACTCCTCGCGGTACTGGTGCAACGAACGAATCAAAGGGCGGTCAAATCACTTAGAGTCCAGTCAGCTGTTTCTCTACGGTTTCACTGACATCCCATTTATTTTTCGAGTCGGCGGTTATGTGGCGTCTCGACGGGGTCTCTTATTGTCAAGCACCTCGAGCGACAGCCGAGTCTTCACTTCGACTGAACGCATCAGTAGAAGTCCTCCAACAAGATGACCAATGAATCGGAGGTAGAATGAGGGGTGGCGTAGTTTATCGAGGGCGCGGCATTTGGAAATGTTTTCATCGAGGGACGTGAGAAAGTTTGGAGTGTACGCTTGTTGTCGAGGATTTGATGGGAGTTTTTGATGGGCGTTGAATCATGATGGACAATGATTACATAATCAGACCTTTTCTTCATCTGGACCACGACGATGGATGCTCGCTTGAGACGTGTTAACAAGGAAATCTCAGGTACGTCCCTGACTTTTTCTCTGGGTGATAGGCTGATCTCTATTGAACAGACTGCAAGAACGACAAGAGCTCAAACATAACCCTGGAGCTCATCGACAACTCTCCCTTCCACCTCAAAGGCTCCTTCCCCGGTCCAGAAGAAACCCCATATGAAGGTGGCAAATTCGAAGTCGACATTGTCATACCCGACGCCTACCCTTTCCAACCCGTCAAAATGAAATTCATAACCAAAGTTTACCACCCAAACGTCTCCTCCGCCTCGGGCGCCATCTGTCTCGACATCCTCAAAGACGCCTGGTCGCCCGTGCTCACGCTCAAATCGACGTTGATCTCGTTACAGTCCCTTCTGTGTTCGCCTGAGCCGAACGACCCGCAGGACGCGGAGGTGGCGAAGCATTATACGACTTCGAAGGCGAGTTTTGATGAGACGGCGAGGTATTGGACGCATATTTATGCTGGGGGACCGGGTGGTGGGAGTGGTGCGAAGACGGCTGCTGCTGCTGCGAGTACGGGTGGTGGGGGTGTTCGAGACGAAGTTGCGATTGCTGGGTTGGAGAAGGCACATGTTGATCAGTTCGAGTCGTTGGGGTTCCCCAGGAATAAAGTGGTACGTGTTCCATTTTCTTTTCCCCTCGCTACTTGTTGTGCTGATATGTTTTCTAGATCGATGTGCTTAGAAGGTTGAACTACCGAGGTGCCAATGTCGCTCAGATATCAGAAGATCGAATAGTCGAGGAATTGCTCAAGTAGACACACCATCTTCTTTCAATGCCAGATCATGATAACGAACCCCTCTCTCTCGTTGTGTGTGTTGATGAGCTCGGATAATCGATACATATCGATATGAACGTTACCCTACGCCCTACGCCCTACATCCTATACATTCATTTCTTCTCCCTACAGCATCCGAACAATCTTTTGCGTCACGACATTGAAGGCATCGCATCCCATTTCCGGTCTCCTTAGGCCTCATAACCGACCGTCCGGTCAATTAGGTTTTTTGACGTGCCTGGCTAGACGGATCAAACATCAACGCGAGGCAGTACATCTCCGAGACCGAGGTGGTGGGTACGATAAAGCCACCTCCAACTCTGTGAGAAAGGCTAACCGGGCTACCCTCAGGCGAAGGAACCTATACACCCCTTCAACGCGAAGGTAGTACATCTCCGACAACAAAAACACCTGGAGGTTGAGTGACGTGAGCCGCGATAAAGCCACCGATGATGTGGGGATAGGGGTCTGGGGTGGAAGGCAACGACGACGATGCAGATCCGAGAACCCAACTGTCTTGTGAGTTGGTCATAATTTTTCTTGAGTAAGTCGTCGGCAGTGTGCAGCTGGCCTTACGAAAGGTTACGTCGGTCGGGTACCGCTGAGTCGTTCCCCCACCTCCCCTCTATCATCTTCTTACACGTTTCCCTGTGAAAGCTGGGGGGGGAGACCTCAGACGACGCGAATTTATTTTTCTGCGATTATGCTAGCCGTTCCTATCACGCTTACCACCCAACCAAACTGTCGCCCTCCGCGAGTTCGTCAGGCCTTGAGCGTTTGAGCTCGGGTTCTTGAACACCAATTTGGGTTATGTTCTTTCTCTTGCAGCTTCGATTTGACGTGCGCTCGAATGGGGGGTGGAAAACCCCGAGGCCGAACAGGCGTCGTCCCTCCCCCGATCGAGGTCGACGCAATATCATACATCTTCTGGAACATACCCACTACGAGCAGAAGGAGACGATGACCAGGTCACGGTGAGCTGTCTTTTTTATGGGATATCTGACATGCTCTGGGTAAACGTTCACGCACGGGGTAGTTGATAGTAACGCTCGCAGGACCCAGGGAAACGACGAGTTTTGGTTTTTAGAGGATAATAGATGGTGTTGTTTACCTTGCGATGCAATCCCTTCTATGGCATGGTGAGTGCTCTCTCTCCCTCTCCCTCTCCCTCTCCGATGACCCCCTGGCTGAAAGCCAGGAATCGCGAGTCCGAGAACCGGTACCTGCCTAGTCTTGGTCTTCACGATGCAAGTTGGTTGGGTGTAATCATGGAGAACGTGCTCTTGTCCCGGAGCGTTGTGTTGTCGGTGAGGGTTGTTTGGCATTCAGAGTCAGAGGGTTTACGACCACCTCCTGATGTTTGTCCCCCATCTTTTTTATAACGTAATACATATAGTAGACCCCATACCCAGCGCCTTTTGTCCAGCTGAAAAAAATCTCAAGCTCGTCCTTTCCTCAAGAGCGCGGACAACGCTAGAACGCTTCCTCTCTCTTCTGTCGCCCCAAAAAAAAATTTTTTTTTTCAATCGTCATTCGTCAATTTATCACGGTTACGTTGACCTCCCTCCATTCTTCCGACTTCGCCACCACGGATCGTTGTACCTTCATCAGATGGAATGTGAGAGGACAGTCCCGCGACCTTCACTCACTCGAGATCGTTTGGCGATCGACCTTAACCGCTCCAGAAAGTCGAGATGACGGCGACGCAGGCATACGAAATCCTTTCCTCTCCATCCCATCACGATCCATTATAATCTCAGTCTACATGGTGAGCGCTAATTGCTACTACGAGGTTCCCATGTACAGCTACAGTGTCGACTATTACGGATGCAATAATGTCCTCAGGGATGTTCCTGACGCAGTGAACTTTTACGCCAAGTTTGACAGAAGGGACGATGAAGATGCTTTGAAGATATAGTGGTTATCCAGTACTTCGATACAGCTATGAAGGTGGCTGATTTGCCACCGGCAGTCATTCGCGTGATGACTATATATAAACCCAAGTCACGGTGTGACATGGTAACGGTCGCTTCTGACTCTTTCAATCGAACCACCACCATGCACCCAGACTCAAAAAGCGCAGACACGAAAAAGATATCGGTGGAAGTGGCACAACGAGGTAAGCTATCAAGAGAATATGAAGTCTAGATATCCCTGTTTTCGTTTCTTTTTTTCTTTTTTTCTTACTCACTTATCGCCGCCACCGCATTCTCAGTTGACAATGACGAAGCTGTAAAGCCATTGATGGACGCAGTTCAAGATCTCGTACTTTCGGAGGAGAAGCGGCAGAAGCACTCATACATTGATAAAATCCCCAATGAGATTCTAAGAGACATTTTTCTCGGTATTCCACCTACCAAGGATATATTCTCCGTTTCGAAGGGCCCTTGGGTATTGACTCACGTATCCAGGTTCGCGGTTGCTCACGGGTTGGTTGGGGTCGACGCTGTGGACTGATATGCTGAGATAGACGTTGGCACCAAGTTTCAACTAGTACACCCGGACTTTGGAGAAAAATCAAATTTGATCTTGACACGATCTCTTCCTCTCCTCATCGGATGGACGGCGTCCTCGAATTATTCGCGTTGGTTCTCGAACGAAGCGCGGGTACCAAACGGATTGTCGAGATCGAGACGGAGAGAGCACCACCAGAGTATTCCCGACCATTCCTCGACGTTCTGCGGTCGACGCGACACACTTGGGTCAAGCTTACGTTGGATGGGATCTTCACCACGGGTTGTCAAGCGGGGAAGGGAGAGATGTTTGGAGGGTTGAGGCTTTTCCCTGATCCAACGAGTGGGGATACAGCGACATTTGAGTCTTTGGAGATAGTGGGGATTACGGATTTGGTGCCTTACGAACGTCGAAGGGGGTTCATCACGGCTTTGGAGAAAGCGCCTAACCTCCGGATGATCATTATACACGGGCTTCAAAACGCTGGGAGGGTGGATGATCCACCGCCTGCGTTCAGCTGGAGGAACTTGAGGTGCCTTTCCTTGGAATGGTCGTGTTTGATGGAGGATTGGGGTATTCGGGCGTTGAAGGAATGTGTTGGGCTCGACGTTCTCGTACTTGGGGGTAACCCAGGGAGAGCTCCGAGTTCGAGTGGAGATACGATCATCGAGTTGAAGACGGTTACGAAGCTCGAAGTATCCCTTCTTTTCCGGTACACGAATGTGCGGGAGATTGACTATCCACCTCACGTTTGTTACATCCTCAAGTTACCGGCGCTCGAGAGCCTGACGATTAGCAACCCGTCGTGCCAACTCATCGACCTGGAGATGATCGGTGGTTTGGTGGAACGCTCGGCGTCATCGGCACTTTGCACGATTTCCATAGAGGAGGTTTTTCTATCCGATATTACTTTGGGAAGGTTGTTACGTGCGGCGCCGCAGGTTACCAAACTCGAGATGCATGGATATGTGTTCCCTCATGTGGTCAACATGATAGCGTCTGGAGAGGTCCTTCCGAACATCGAACATCTATCAATCGGGCATTCCAAGTCCGCCCCTGCATTGCTCCATGCGACTCGCGTTGCCATTGTTGAGTTGCTCGAGGCGAAGACGGCCGAAAGGCTCTCAGATCTGCAGTTCGTTCACATCACGGACAAGGGGTTTGACGTTCGTCTTGAGCTTCGGAAGGGAGAATCTGTGTCGTCTGATATCCTGGAGATAGCTCGAGCGCGGGTGGGGCTGGAGGATTATCGCGAAACGGGGAAAGCCTTCAACGAGCTCGCGAAGAGTCTATTATTCCGAGATCTGGATCCTGCCTGTAATCTTCTCAATGATGTGAGGTATTGTACTTTTGTTCACTACGGTTTGAACTGACCTTTTTGTGGCGGTAGAATGTCGAGCTTTTCGAGTACATGTTGACGATCAT
The DNA here is from genome assembly GCA_024721195.1 of Marasmius sp. AFHP31. NCBI lineage: Eukaryota > Fungi > Basidiomycota > Agaricomycetes > Agaricales > Marasmiaceae > Marasmius > Marasmius sp. AFHP31. The sequence goes on from JANHQD010003228.1 coordinate 10,153, forward strand.
GGAGAACTCTGAGGCTATCGAGTTCAAGTATGCATTCTTCAAATGCTCGGTGAGTCTGGACTGAAAGCAAATCTGTTTGTGTTTTTTGTTATATGAACTGACGACCCTCTACTAGATTTCGGATTTACTCGTGAAGAGTTATATGTTTTGGTCTCTTTCACACCCTTTGCATCCCCCACTTGCAGCGCAAGGGTGGTCGAGTATCAGGGCTAGACTCGAGCGTTTGGAACTACAATGGAGGGCTCCGCGTCGCGTGTTCCGAACTCCCCTTGTTGGCGGTGGTGACTAGGCTCTCGCCCACCTTGACCTTTCTTATTCAGTCAGTCCCTTGAATTTTGATTACTGTGATATGAAAGTATGCACTGTATAAGTACATTTAGCGACCGACTTACGGAACTCGTAGTAGTGTGAACGATCCGATCTAATCTATAATACTTTTACGTGCTCCTTCCCAGACCGCTTTTTCCCCAGTTTGAACTACGTACCGTTCTCCGTCAAATTCATAACGATGGCCCGAGCGTTAAATGGACAGGTGGTCACTGGAGATATCCGAGGGATCAACTGTCCAAGCACCTATCCACAAGCATACATACCTTGAGTCCAGATTCGCCGTTCCTACGAGGTGCGTCCGCCGACAGATAAGTTCGACCACTGTCAATCCCGCCAACTGTGATCTTCGGAGAAGTCGGAGAATCGTAGAAACAGCGGTTGCTCCCTTCGTCCGACAGAAGCTTCCCTGGTTGATCGTTCCTTTGTATTTACAGTGAATAGTCAGTAGTATACTTATCGTTAATTGACCACTTTTCAAGCCCTTCAACGATCTTTAGAGCAGAAAAATTGTTCCTCAGTTCATCCCTCTTATTTCGACCCACCCACACATGATTTCTCTCTTCCCTCTCTTTGTAAGCCGAGGGAGGAAGTGTCCCTAGCTAAATCCGTAGTCCCGATCCGGTTCTCCAACATATAGTACCAGCTCCTCGAGTCGCGAGTTGCACACGGCTTGCCACACGTCCCTTCCAAATTCCGCATCTATTAATGTATATGTCTTCACGTATTCCATTATCTCGAGCGGTAACCCAGGCTGTGGTCCGAGGTTTCTCAAGTGTTCGCCAGACCAGAGGAAGGCATCACTGTGAATCCCGAGGTCGGAGTGGATTACAATGCGAAGGAAGACATGATCGCGTATGCTTGCATTTAGTTCTCCCGAAGATTTTCCGTCCTGTTGAGGTCGAGTTCAAGGTGCTCGAGATGGGGGGATTTGGAGAGGATGAGATTGAGATCATCGAGGGTGAGCATGGGTCGTGGTCCGCCTGTGCTTTCCGCTTGATGAAGCGATAATGTGCGCAAGCTAGTGCCATGATAGAGAAGGATGACAGAAAGGTCGAGGTGGCCGGGGTATTGAATAACGGAAAGGGATTACAAAGGAAACAGTGAGGTGAGGAAGCCTCCCAGTGTCGCTTCAAACTCACCTTGGAAATTATAATGAGAATATGGTGCAATTTTGTTGAGCGAGAGATGCTTCAGCCCGCTGAAGGTTGCGTGCTTAATCGCGTATCCCATCCACTGCGTGTCGTTAACTCCACCCAACTCCAACTTCTCAAGTTTCTGGAGGTCGATGAAAGAGTCACATTCCTGGAGGAGGGACAGAGACAGAGAATCGTGGCTCATCTTCCTCACACCGGTCTTCTTCACCGGGTTCGCCACATGAAAACGCTCTCTCTCTCTTCTTCTTCCAGCTTCCTCCTCCATACTGAAGCGATATAGAATGATACCCCCATCATACTTGCTACTGTAAGCAGCCTCCTTCAAACTCGTCGACAACGCCAAAACACGCCGAAATGCCTCGTGGTGGAAACTTATCACCGGTCCTCCGTGCACAAAATGCGCTTGTATGCTCCTCAAGCAAGGTGACCGTGCCAACGCCTCCTCATGCGGATCACCGGCCCGTACAGAATCAATACGCGTCCAGTTTCTAACGCGAAGATGGCAAGAGAAAGGGTCGCTCTCGAGGTGTTTCAGAAGAATAATGGGGACCCGCTCGGCGCAGTCAAAGACTAACTCCCAGAGGCTGACTATGCAGGATAGAAATTCAATGAATGAACCCCATCTAACTGAACAGCCTCTTCGGAGGGTGTGAAGGATGGTTGGGGAGAGAATACAGCGTTTGGATGCTGGCCTGGCCATGCCACAAATTCCGAGTGCACCGTCACCTTCCTGATACCCCTCCAAACTGGGGAATCGGGCGGTGGTTGGAGCAGTGAGTCAAGACTCTGGAGACTCTGTGTGTAGGGCACAACATCAATTTATGTTCGAAGTTGGGGATTTTGGTGCGGGGAACTCAAGGTAGAGGCGCTGGGAACCGGGTAGCATCTTGATATGTCGCTGGAGTTGAGCTGGAAATGGATACGGCACAAGGGTGAGCGTGATCACCGGTGGCTCCGCGGAGTTATCCGAAGCGTCAAAGGGCGAGATTCTGTAAGTCGCATGGGCTGAGAGGTAAACCCCGTCGTTCGAAAGAAACTTGCCGGTTCATTTGTTATTCCTTCACTTTCTACTATCCGGAATCTGGATGAGTTATCTACATACATTGGAGCTCATGGTGAGTGGTATATCTATTGTTATTTCAAGTATTAAATCACTCTCAAAGCCCTTCGATGACTTGTGGAGCGGAGATGTTGTCTCTCAGATCATCTCTCTCGTTTCGACACAAGCATATGCATTTGCTATCCTTCTTCTCCGTTACCATCCACGGAGCAGGGCGTCCAAGTCCAACCTCCCGGTTCGGTTCCCCAACGTACAACACCAACCTATCAAATCGCGGAGTACATACCATTTGCCACACCTCCCTCGCGAAATGGTTGTCGATTGTCGTATATATCTCGTTGTATTTCGCGATTTCGAGTGAGATGTGTTGTTCATCGTTATCGAAGTAAGTGTCGAACGAGAAGTAGCCGTCGAAGGCGTCATGGTAGATCCCGAGATCGTAGTGAATTGTAACGCTGCGGAGCGACGGGAAGGAAGACACAACCTCATACGTTTTCATCTCGTTCTCCTGGGGGCTTTGCGTCCGGTTGAGGTCGAATTCAAGGTCTTCGAGATTGGGGGTGTTGGAGAGAATGAAATTAAGATCGTCTAGGGTGAGCGTGGGTCGTGAATTTGGTTTGTTCTCCGCTTGGTGAAGCGAGAGTGAGCGCAAGCTAGGACCATGATGAGGGAGGAGATTGTAAAGGTCGATGTAGTCGTAGTATTGAACAACGGAGAGAGACTCCAAAGGGGATAGGGAATTGAGGAAGTTTTCCAACGTCGACTTGAATTCGCGTTGCGAATCTCGAAAATAATGATCGATCTTAAACGACAGGTGCTTCAATCCACTAAAGGTTTTGCGATCCATCGCATACCCCATCCACTCAATTCCGTGGAATCTATTCAGCTCCAATGTCTCGACCTTCCGGAGGTCTATGAAAGATGCCCAATCTTGGAGGAGGACAGGACGAAGCGAGTCCCATTTAATGGTCCGAATATTAACCTTCTTCACTGGTTTCCCGACACGAAAATGTTTACGCTCTCTCTCCTCCTCAGCTTTCTCGTCTGGGCTGAGATAATGTATCACACAACCTCCAGAGGTCCTCCTGCTATAAGCGATTTCCTCCAAACTCGGTGACAACGCCAAGATCCTCTGAAATGCTTCGTAGTTATAATCCATCCCTGGCTCTCCATAGACGAACATTGCTTGCAAACTTCTCAGGCAAGGCGACTGTGCCAACGCTTCCTCATATGGATCTCCGAGTCGGACATCTGAACGAAGGCGGGTCCAGTTTTTGACATGGAGGCTGCAGAGTAAATGGTGGGCCTCGAGGGACTCGAGGAGAACGATGGGTACACGTTCGGCGCAGTCAAAGGCCACTTCACGGAGGTGTACTACGCGGGAGATGAACGTGATGAAAGAGCTCCATTTAGCTTGGACGGCCTCTTCCGCGGGTGTGAAGGGCGGTTCGGTCGGGATGTCAAGTTGCCGCAGCCATCGAGCATCAGGGTCCTCGCCTGGCCATACTGCAACCTTTGAGCGCACGGTAACTTTCCTGATCCCCTTCCAAATTGTAGAATCGGGAGGTAGTTGGAGCAACAAATTAAGGTTTTGAAGGCTCTGCGTGTAGGGTTCAACATTCTTTTCTTTTCGACGTTTAGCATTTCGATACGGGGGAACTCGAGTTTGGTCGAAATTGAAGGAGAGTTCTCGGTATGCAAATGGCAATGCGGCTTCTGAAATGAGCTTGTTTACGCGCAAGAGCGTAAAGATCGTGTGTCGAGAGGAATCATGAATCTGGAGTCAGAGTACTTGAGAGGGTCGGGCTGAGAAAAAGTTCGATGGGCTCACCAGCCTGAATATCTCCATCAAAAGTTCATTGCTTAGGCTATCTAGAGTTGGCATGGTGGTAGAAGGGGAACTCGATAGGGTAGTCTGGACGGTATTATATACTTCTGGAACGCGGGGCAGTGCACATCATGGGTTTGTTCCTCCCAGCACGTTTCCGCTACTTATGTAAATTAGTAGTGAGTCATTGAGCTACATTTGCGACAAAATTTGCGACCCATAGGATTTTCCCTCCACCCGTGTGTCTCCTTTCCTGCTTTAGGAGCTCAGCATTAATGCTCTCTTCAAGGTTAGCATGGTGTAAAAAGGAGCGTGAGATCCAAGGTAGTTTGTCTTAGACGTCGTGAACCGTGGTGTGGTCCGGAGTTGCGGACCGCCGCACGAATTTCGGCTCGTTCCGATTTTTCCCACGAGACATGCTCTCTTTCCTGCGCTCAACCCTCCCTCAGGGCGAAGCTCATCGCACTCTCGAGTAACAGCAGTACTTATGTACGTATCCGATCAAGTGTCGTTAAAATACAAAGCTAGAGTTACTCCCAGGCACTTAGCTTAGGTATTTCAACCATCCGGTCGACCTCGGTGGTTGGCCACCTAGCACTACGGCCGACCCATTACCGTGAGATAGCGGACAGTTGGCTCCCTTCCTGAGCCGGTCTTACATCTCTCGACTCTGGACGTTGAGCCCAGATTTCTGCATAATTTCAAAGATCTGTATCGTTCTAACGAACGCTTGCCGATCATCCATCCTAGTGTTCTTGACATCATTAGCCCATAGTGGCCTAGCGCCAGCGTAGGTTTCGATACTTGCGGACATCAAAGGGCATGTCCATTTACTCACTCCCCCCAGAGGTAAGGCGACTCTTTGACTTTTCACTGACGTATTTTTTTTTGCCCAGATTCTCCCCACTTCTCGATGGTGTAGACCGCCCACGATATGAAACTTGGGATTTGAGAAGGCCCCCGGAAGAGAAACAGGTTCTCGATGGGCCCCTTGATCCGTAACCACCACCATGGTCGGATTTTTCCCACGCTTGCGTTGGACAAGGGCGCTGGCGACCACCGTTGGGTGGGAGGCTACGCCTACCTCTGGGTAGGGTAGCGGGTACTCAGCTGCCCGTAATGCGTCCTAGATGCGTTACAGGTAGTTGAGGACCCCCAGCATCAGGATCTAAGGCCTCAAAACCGAAGATCGCCCTCGAGCTCGTAACACCAAACGAGAGGTACAAATTGGTTAGCTTGTGCAAACGAGATCTATTACTCAGAATGCCAGCAGATTGACCTCGTAAGCACGACACGCGAAGCAAACAGAAATACAGCGAAGTACCCCCAAGTTCACAAAACCTCGATGTGCCACTCGTCGTGCCTTGCACGTTGACATCTTTGTGAGTCTTTGTACTTTGAACATATGATCAGGAAATACCTACCCCTCCCCGCCATATCTCTTTCACCTAGACCACCACCACTCTAAACAGCCATCGCGACGAAATCACTTCGACATGAACAACCGAGGCAAACCCGCTACCACCAGCTCTGCACACAAGGC
>JANHQD010003230.1:0-11880 GCA_024721195.1 Marasmius sp. AFHP31
AGAGGGCAAGAGCAGGTAGATAACTGGTCCCAACGACAAGTCAGATACATTGCAGATAGAGAAAGACAGAAATAACTACTCACCTGGTCCCAACGACAAGAGGTCAAGATGAGGGACCAGGTGTAAACTACCTAGCTTATATATCCAGTCAGAGGTCTGAGATATGAGTCGTGAACGAATAGGAAAGACAATAAGAAAACAATAAAGAAACAATAGTAGTCAAGTATAAGACAATAGCGAGTCCGGAATGAGTAACTAGGAGATGAGAGAAGACAATAAGAACAATAGAATGAATGGGTCGTGAAGAAGGTGTAAAAGACAATAGTGTGAGAAGGAAATATGTGGGAAGGGGAAACGGGCGTCTGGTAGGCGTCAAAGAAACAAGTAAGCACTGAAAGGGGAATAGGCGCTGAGAAAGGAAAAGATAGGGGGAAAAGCGGCACTTCATGACATGGCCGTGATGATTGCAATTACAACTTTGACAAAATGTCACATGGACGACAGGCTTTGCGTCCTCTTCACCACCACTACCAGCATCTCAAAGCTCAAGTACCAACCCTGTCTCTGTTTCCATATCAGTCTCTCTGAGCCTCGGTGTCATCGTCGTTTTCTGAAGTTGTTACAAGGCCTCTTTTCCGTCAAACGATACAGCAACTCCACTTATGTAGCAGATCTCAGATCGTGATTGTGTGGACCAGACAGCAGAGGTGCGTCTACCTGTCAATCACTATGTCATCTTGTTCTCATATGTTTATGTTACAAATACAGACAGTTTGAACATGGCTTTTACTTGGGTCTTGCCACCTTGCTCGCTACAGCAATTCCTCTCAGGCGAGTTAACAACCCATGAAATAGTGGTGCTCGTCTGACACAGTTTTTCTGCTGAATACAAACATCATGGGGTTTATTTTTGGGTCTTGTCACTACAGAGCAAAAAGGGCGCTCACAATTCACTACAACTGATGTCAAGGAGGACCACATACAAGTCGCGACACTTAGATGAAGCAGGACCACACCTTCTCAATGCAGATGGTATAGCCCTGTGTGATGGACATCTGGTCGGGCTTCATGGAATTCACGCTGAGGGACAAGGTTTTGGAGGTTGCAGTTGATTCAATGTATGTGCACGTTGCCAGCTCTGAACTGAACACTGAACTGACTTTCGATCTATAGAATAGCCTCACAGTTCATCACTATGGTGAACTCTCTGGATTCTTATTCTCCTTCTCCCCATATCCCTGTTGCTGTTCATGTTGAGGAATATTGAAGAGAAATTCTTAATCTTGTTGAAAGGACCTCATGGTCACAACGGCAACAATCCCTGTCAACAAGCTCTAGATGATGGCGCCGTCATCACAGTATACGGGTGAGTCTTTCCATCCCTGTTCAATTCTTAAATAAAGAACAACATGTGGATGCATGCACATAGTCAACTCATTAACAACCTGCTCAATTTCATCACCATTAGTCTAAGAATCTACTTTCTCACGACTACCTATGGGTACCTCAGCAACGACTCCATCATCAAGCATAAGATATATTGTCCCTGTTGTCAAAGGTAGATTTGTGCAAAGGTGTGTGACTCAGAATCTCTCCTTAGAAACCGGTGTTCATATCAACCTCCTAGGCAAAAAGATGCCCAGAGTGCACAACCTGGATGGATGGCAGCAAAGACAAAGAAACCAGTACAATTAACCCTCCCCACTCTCACAAAGAGAATTGACTGTTGGTTCATTTCCACACCATTCCGTGTTATTGTACCTTGCTTTTGCTGTTTGCCCCGCTATGTATACCTTGTCATGCTTAGTGTTGATTTTTAGCTCTATTGTCGGTCCAGATATATATTTTTGACCTGGTTGTATTGCAACAACCCTCAGAATCCTATTCTTATCACAACTAGCTGGAAGTGACACAAAGTGAATGTAGCAATGATGGAGGAATAGAAAAATCTGGGTAGGATTCCGCTTCTGGTGCTTGGGTCTTGGCTGCCCTTGTTCTATGTTGACTCTCAAAAGCAGAGCTCCAAGAATGGGCTTGAGAAGCCAGAGGTACGCCTTGAACATAGCTGAAGCTCTCTCGGAAGTGCTGACTATGAACAACAGTGGCTATGCTCGAAGCTTGAGTTAGCTCAGGTATGCGTGCTAATAATCATCAGACTACATAATACAAATCCTACTCTAGAGTTCGACAGAAGCAATCAACATTGATGTACAGCAACAGTGTTCGAAATCAATTTGGGCAGACTGGGTGGGGGAAGATGCAGAACAGAGTCTGAAATAAAGAGAAAGTATGCAATGGAAGGGAAAACCAAAGTAAAAGACAAATATCTGCCTCACCAGCCACAAAGAGCCCACTCAATGGCCTTGACTGCCTGATCCACATGTGCACTCTCGAACCTTATCCCCAGGTGCTCAACAGTAGCCCTCTCTGTGTCACCTCTGTTTCTGTTGACTTAAACAATGGCAGTCTGACCCCAATGAGGGTTCATTCAGACTACTTCCTACTACCTGATCCCAAGTGGACCAACAAGGCCATGTCATCAAACATTGTTACTTCTCTGCCCAGGGAGAGGTTGAAAGAGCAGTGAAAATGTTCACGTCAAACCTTGTACAATTTTGCTTGAGCATTTTCACTAGTCCATTATCTTGATATTCCAATCCACACGAGTGAGGGACAGTCATGTTCCTCTGAATCTGCTCCCCTGACTGCCTACCTTCTGTTATCTGCACTCCAAGCTTTGCAAATCCAACCACATTCTTTCTCGTCTCATCAAACCTGGACTGACTTGTACCGTCCAACTGGAACATATCCCCTCACCACCCTTTTCTGAAGCAATGACAACCCTCTCAAGGACTCTCCCGCTCTTTTCCCTGACCACACCAGCAGCCCTGATACGATCTTCCTAATGCTCCTTGAGCTATGCATCGCTCAAATGCGGAAAAGCAGTGTTGGATGTATATGGATGATACCCCATATCACATCTTGTTTGGGATATGAGTTGTGAACAAGTAGAGAAAGATAATAAGAAACAATAAGAAAACAATAGTAGTCAAGGTTTAAGACAATAATGAGTCTGGAACAAGTAACTGATGAGTGGAAAAGAATAATAAGAACAACTGAATGAGTAAGTTGTGAAGGCAATGTGAAAGAACGATAGTGAGAGAGGAAATGATGTGGGAGAGGGGAAAGAGGCATCTGGTAGGTGTCAAAGTAACAAATGGGCACCAAAAGGGGAATGAGCACTAAGCAAGGAAAAGATAGGGGAAAAAGCAGCACTTCATGACACAATTGGTATGATACTAATTTGAGAGAGTATATCCAGACATAGGAATTATGTAGGTTCTGTTGTCATGAAGTGCCGCTTTTCCCCCTATCTTTTTCTTTCTTAGTACCCATTCCCCTTTCAGTGCCTGTCTGTCACTTTGACGCCCATTTGTTACTTTGACACCTACCAGATACCCGGTTCCCCTCTTTTCATCAGTCCCATCATTTCCCTTTTCATCCTTGTTCTTTCACATCATCTTCACAACCCATCTTATCCATTGTTTCCTTTGTTCTCCTTGTTCTTTTATACACAACAGTTACTCATTCCAGACTCGTTCTTATTCCATACCTGGACTACTATTGTTCTTCCCTTGTTCCCTATTATCTTTCTTTATTCTCACGCGACTCATATTCCAGTATATAAGCTAGGCAGTTTACACCTGGTCCCTCATCTTGATCTCTTGTCATTGGGACCAGGTGAGTAGTTAATTCTGTTTCTCCTTACCTGCAATATATCTAACTTGTCATTGGGACCAGTTCTTTACCTGCTCTTGCTCTCTGCTCGCTATCTCTGTCATCTCCGTTGTCGTCTCTGCTAGTCGACTTCTGCTGCCGTCGCTTCTGTATCCAAATTCTTAGTGTCTAGCGCTTTACGACGTTAGGTCAAGATCCTTATTGCACTGACAGCCTAACCAGTGGGAAGGTTGTCCTTGCAAGATTACCACGGCTTCCAAACCCTGTTCAAATCTCGTTCATGCAGTTGATCCTGCAGACCAACGTCACTGGCACCACAACCCTGAAACCAGCAACTGGAGAACTTGTGAACTCCAAACCTGCCCACACGCCAACCCTTTCAACTCAATCCCACAAGCTCGACAGTTCAACGACAGATCGGAACTAGTACCACTACCGTTCCCCAGTCTTACCCCTGCTCCTGAACCAGAAACCAACTTTACAGCCTCTGCTGCCTTACCGTTTGCTGCACCACCCACTCCTGTGGGTTCTGAACCAGCCACTCCACGACCTCTCTCTGTTCTTTTGCACTGTTCTCCATCTCCAACCGATACCACCAATTCCCATACCACTACTTCCACTATCTCCAGCATGTCTACTCAATCCGCCACCAACGCCACCCTTGAATTCCTCCTATCCTGTCTCATTGATCAACAAGAATCCCAGCAGGCCCAGCTGGATGCCATTAAAGATGCCTTCAAAGCCAACAAAGATGAAGGTGCCATCATTGCAAAGCCCGCTGTCTTCAAGCGCAATGCAGATGACGTGGCCAGGTTCTTACCCATGTTTAGGAACTGGGCAACAGAGCAGAAGGCATTAAGGATCAAGGCAGGGCAAGGGGCTACTCCAGAAGACGTTGGAAAGCTGGACAACAAGAAAACCATCCAGTCGGCTTTATCCTTCTGTGAAGGCGGAAAGGCTGGCCGCTGGGCAGCCAACTACCTGAAGCAGGCCAATGCATCCACGACCAATGCAACCGTTCAATCTCCCATTGAAGGAAAATGGGAAGTTTCCGAGAAGCAGTTTAAGGTCAGGTTCGGCACCGCCAACGAGAAGGTGGACGCCATTAGGGAGTTGGAGCACATGAAGCAGGGAGGCAAGGCGGTCACCGTCTATAGCCAGGACTTCCGGGATGCAGGGGCCAAGACAGGCCTCTCCAATGCCAACCTCATGATCTGCTTCCGAAGTGGACTCAACCTGGAGGTAAAGAACTCCTTGTGACGATGGACCTAGGCCAGGGAGACCCGAAGGACTTGGACAATTTGGAGGATCGTTCATGCAGGGCTGAAAGGGCCCTCGAAGCAGAAGGGTTTAGCACTCAGAAATGCACTGAGACCACCACCACCACCATCAGTGCCACTGTCCCCACTCATGCCACCCAGACCAACCCTGTTGGGGGTAACGGCAAGACCCGCGAGGACTTCATGAGGGCCATGCGTAACTGTTGCTATGGCTCTGGTGCGATGGACCACACCAAGGCCCAGAGGAATCATGGTCAGGAGCAGTGCCATCATTGCAAACGCTTTGGTCATCGCACGTCCGTATGCCAGGACAAGTTCCTGGGGCGCATGCCAGGCTTAGGTCTTAGGCCTGCCAGGGTTGCTAGGATCAACTTGGCAGTCCCCTTCACCCTGTTCTCCGGGGAGATGGTCAACATCGGCGCCTCTCCACCTGCTCCTACCGCCACCATTGCTTCCACCATCCCGTCCACCGAAGTCTCCACCTCCTATACCCCCAGTTCCGACGCTGTAACTCGTATTGCCGCCATCCAAGACTCGCTCAACCAGCAGAATGCAATGATCCATCAGCTTATGGGTCAGAAGGATTTTAAAAGCAGGTGTCCACCTTCGCCACTGCGAAGACACCCGCACTGGTTCCCGTCTATGCTACTTCCTCGTACGATTCAATTCACTCTTGTACAATATCTACTATTCACAAAATAGAACCCCTCTCTCACCATTTCCGCATGCAAGTGAAATTAAAAGGAAGACAGCATCAGATGGAAACCGCAGCCATGATCAATAGCAGGGCAACTGCCCTGTTTCTTGGAAAATCCTTTGTCTTGACTCATCGAATCCGCACCTCCCCTCTACGGCACCCTATCCGTATTCACAACATTGACGGAACCCTCAATCAGGCTGGAACTATCACGCACTTTGCTCGACTTGGACTTACCATAGATGGTATGGAGACCTGGACAGACTTTTTGGTTACAGAACTGGGAGGAGAGAATGTTATCTTGGGGCTTCCTTGGTTACGGAAGACCAACCCACAGGTAGACTGGGAGAAGGGACGAGTTTCAGTGCCCAAGCCTAAAGTGATGATTGAGGAAGTAGAGGATGAAGACTGGTGGGCAGGCACAGGTAGGCACAGGTAAGGTAACCCACCTCTTTCTGACTCTGTTATTGAATCCATCCATGCATCTGTCATTGAAGACCCTCCTGCAGATCCCAAAGCTAGTCCACCCCTCTATCACGTCAGGGCAAATTGTATGATGTGCAGAGCTCTAGTGAAGAAGGGTGTCTTGGAAGACTGTCACGACGACTTGTGGATTGTGGCCGGATACACCGATTCACAACAGATCGCAGAAGAGGCCAGTAGGAGTAAGCCAAAACAGTCATTCGAGTAGATGGTTCCCCCAGAGTATCGGGGGGCCAGGAAAGTATTCTCGGAATAGAGGATGGGACGAGTCGTTGGGAAAAGAGTCAGAACACCTGCCAGCTCACAAGCCTTGGGACCATGCCATCAAACTCGTACTGGGAGCCCCTCAGACAATGAAAACCAAGGTTTACCCACTCTCGATCAACGAACAGGAAGAGCTCAATAAGTTCCTCAAAGATAACCAACGTAAAGGTTACATCCGTCCCTCCAAATCCCCATTAGCTTCCGCAGTCTTCTTCATCAAAAAGAAGGATGGCAAACTCCGCTTTGTTTAGGACTACCAAAAACTCAATGAATACATGATCAAGAACCGTTCCCCTTGTCCTGAAGCGCTAGATGCTAGGACTACAGAAGCAACAGCGGCGGAAGTCGACTAGCAGAATTGACGACAGAGATGACAGAGACAGCAAGCAGGGAGCACGAGCAGGTAGATAACTGGTCCCAATGACAGGTTAGATATATTGAAGGTAAAGAGAAACGAAGTTAGCTACTCACCTGGTCCCAATGACAAGAGGTCAAGATGAGGGACCAGGTGAAAACTGTCTAGCTTATATACTGGGGTATGAGTCGTGCAAGAATCAAGAAAGATAATAGGGAACAAGGAAAGAACAATAGTAGTCCAGGTGTGGAATAAGAACGAGTCTGGAATGAGTAACTGTTGTACTTAAAAGAACAAAGAGAACAAAGGAAATAATGGATAGGATGGGTTGTGAAGACGATGTGAAAGAACAAGGATGAGGAAGGAAATGATGGGAATGATGAAGAGAGGGGAACCGGGTATCTGGTAGGTGTCAAAGTAACAAATGGGCGTCAAAGTGACAGGCAGGCGCTGAAAGGGGAATGGGCGCTAAGAAAGGAAAAAGACAGGGGAAAAGCGGCACTTCATGACAACCCTTTACCCCTCATCACCAATATAGTCAACCATCTACAAGGAGCCAAATACTTCACCAAGTTTGATGTTTGTTGGGACTACAACAACGTTCAGATTAAGGAGGGGGATGAATGGAAGGCCACTTTTGTGACAAATCGAGGGTTGTTTGAGCCCAAGGTTATGTTTTTCAGTCTCACGAATTCCCCTGCCATGCTCCAATTGCTCATGAACTCCATCTTTGCCGACTTGATCGCCCTAGGGAAACTTGCAGTATACCTGGATGACATTCTCATCTTCACCAGCACCTTGAAGGAACACTGAGTCCTGGTCAAGGAGGTTCTCGCTTGGCTTCAGAAACACAACTTATACCTTTGTCCCGAGAAATACCAGTTTGAACAGACAGAGATTGGGTATTTGGGACTTATTATTAGCGAAGGACAGGTATGAATGAACGGAGATAAGGTTAAGGCGGTTCGAGACTGGCCTATACCCTGCAACCTCCGAGACGTCCGAGGATTTCTGGGCTTTGCGAACTTCTACTGACGCTTTATCTGAGGCTTTGCCAAGATTGCACGACCCCTCAACAACCTTACCCAGAAACACATCAGCTTCAACTGGGGGACTCAGCAACAAGACGCCTTTGATCAACTCCGCACCGCCTTCACCTCCACACCCATCCTCACGCTCTGGGACCCAGACCAACCCACACGAATCGAAGTAGACGCCTCTGGATACGCCACTGGGGGGGGTCCTATCACAGAAACTGGAAGATGGACTCTGGCACCCCATCGCCTTCTGTTCAGCCTCTATGCAGCCTGCCGAGAGAAACTACGAGATCTACGATAGGGAGATGCTTGCTATTATAGATGCACTGAAAGACTGGCAGTATTTCCTTGAAGGTCTCCCCTCTCCATTTGAAATTCTCACCAATCACTCCAACTTAGAGTTTTGGAGGACTGCTCAGAATCTTAGCCGACCACAGGCCCGATGGGCCCTGTACCTGTCCCGCTTTCACTTCCTTCTAGGCCACCGACCAGGCAAAGCTAACACTCTTGCCGACCCTCTCTCCCGAATGGGTGCTCACCAAGTCCCAGATAGCGATGACAACCAACAGCAGATCGTTCTGGGACCTGAGGTATTCCTGAAGATCGCAGCGACAGGCCTGGTGAGTCCTCTGGAGGAACGGATTAGACAGGCTTCAGAACAGGAGGCAGAAGTATTGGAAGGACTACGTGATCTGAAATCACAGGACCCGTCCCGTCTGGTCAATGGATTCCTGCACTGGGAGGAGGATAACGGGTTGGTATATCATCGAGGCCGAGTCTATGTCCCCCCAGGCGACGAGTTGCACAGGGAAGTAGTGCGCCAGTGTCATGACAGCCCTACAGCAGGACATCCCAGGCTTCATGGAACGTTGGACTTGGTGGACACGCACTTCTGGTGGCCCACAATGCGATCCTTTGTAGAGAAGTACGTGGAAGGATGCGAAACCTGCGCCCGGAAGAAGCTTCTGTAGAGCCGGCATGACACCTAGCGCAGTGGACTACTACATTACTACAACTACTACTTACCAGGAGAGTTGAGAGAGTTATAGAGGCGAGACATAGAAGCTCAAGCACACTATAGATTCACATAGAGAACTACCAGCTTATGTACATGTAGAATGAATATAATTACCATAATAAGATATCTAATAGAACTTGTACATATGGAGCATATAGAACAATGAAACAGTCACGAAGTACTGTCCCGCATAATCATACTGCGGGAGAAGTGAACCGGGACTGATTAACATCTAGGTCGCGGATTCGACACACCCCCTTGCTAAGTGCAGCTGGAAAGTGCATCTGAGCAAATCAAGTGGACAAGTAGAAATCAAGTCCAAGGTGATCTCTGAACCATAAGAACATCTCTTGACCGAGATTCTTTGTGAACATATCTGCAGGATTGTAGACACTTTCAATGAAGTACAACTCGACTTTGCCATCTTCAACACACGATCAGATATAGTGATACCGAATATCAATGTGCTTGGTTCAGCATTCTTGAACCAGGTTAGAGGCAATGAAGATCGAGCCTTGATTGTCACCGCAGATTGGAATAGGACCTAAGTCGATTCCAAGTTCAGAGAGTAGCAATTTAATCCAGGAAGCTTGACGACTGCAATCAGACAGTGCCATATACTCAGCCCCAATGGAAGAGAGTGCCACAGTCTTCTGGGCATGTGATTGCCAACAGAAGATGCCACCTGCTAACTTGAAGAAATAGCCAGTGATTGATCGGCGCTTGACAGGATCAGCAGCCCAGTCTGAGTCTGTGAACGCAAGGAGACCTCCATTGGAATTACCATTGTAAGTGAGGGTATAATCCTTTGTGCCAGCGAGGTAGTGGCAGATGTAGAGAGCTTTATCAAGATGCTCCTTGGTCGGATTTGCAGAGAACTGAGAAAGCTTTGTAACAGCATAGGCAATGTCAGGACGTGTGCCCAGCATTATGTACAGAAGCGATCCAATTACAGACTGAAACTTGGCACGAATAGCCGGATTGACTGGACCATCGTTAGGCATTGGCACATAGCCTGCAGGAAGTGGTGTGGTAGCAAACTTTGCATTCTGCATGCCAGAAGTTCAAAAACTTTATCTAAGTAGTCCTGTTGGTCAATCAAGATCTTTCTGCCTTCACGGCAGATGCACATTCAAAGGAATTCTTTAGCGTCACCCAGATCTCGGCATTCCCATCGAGCCATGAATTCGGCTTTCTTTTTGTCAACAAAGGCTTTGTTAGGACCCATGAAGAGTGCATCGTCAACATATATGATCACATACACGACTTCACCACTCTTCTTATCTTTGCAGATGAAGAGTCCAGCATCAGAAGTTAGGCATTTGAAACCTAATACTTCCGTGGACGAGCTAAGGGTTTGCCACCATTCAAGGGCAGCTTGCTTCAGCCCATATAATGCACGACACAGGCGTAATACCTTGCGTTCTGAGCCCTTGACTTTGAAGCCTTCAAGTTGCTCCATGTATATTTCCTCAGCAAGATCGCCATAAAGGAAGGCATTCTTAACATCTACCAAAGTGATGTACCAGTCTTTGAGGGCTGCAAGAGCAAGCATCATTTGAACAGTGTCCTAAAGCGTCGAACGCTAAGACGTTGGACACAGAGATAACGGTGGCGGAAGTCGTCTAGCAGAGACGACGACGGAGAGCAGAGACAGCGAGCAGAGATAGCGAGCAAAGAGCAAGACAGATAAAGGAGCTGGTCCCAATGACAAGTTAGATATATTGAAGGTAAAGAGAAACGAAGTTATCTACTCACCTGGTCCCAATGACAAGAGGTCAAGATGAGGGACCAGGTGTAAACTGCCTAGCTTAGTGAGCAGATTTTGTCAAAGTCAATACCTTTGACTTGAGAGAAACCTTTGGCAACAAGCCTTGCTTTCTTACAACCGTTAGTTTTAATGTCAAAGACCCATCTATTTCTGACGGCTTTGCGTCCTTTAGGATGGTCGCATAATTCGAAGACTTTGCGCTTGCAAAGTGCCTCAAGTTCTTTGTGGCAAGCAGCCTTCCATTCCCATAGTACCTGTCCGAAGCCTTGAGGATCGACGTGGACCTTCTGCCGGTGGTTGAGGTGGAGGTACAGGAACGTCGGCTTCGCCTGTAGGCGACGGAGGACCAGATGGAGGTAACAGTTGCTCCTCAGCCTGTATAGGACTACCTGCAGGTTCGGCAACCTGAGGTTCTGGTCTCTTTGGAAGGATTTGGGAGCGACTTCTGAGGTTTCGGGATGGAGCATTGTCCATACTATCATCAGTGTTGAATCCGGACTCCCGGATACATCAGACCGTAGCTTTGCATGTACCATATGCCCATATCTTATCAATGGTTTCAGATCTATATCTATGATATCTATGTACTCCTTTTATAGTAGTTACAGCCACACCTGTACAGTATATAAGTCCTGCTGTTTCTCTGCAATCTCTAGTACTTTTATCCCTCTTGTTGTGCCTCCATAAGCTTTACTCCAGGTGAGCCAGTCTGCCTTATGGCTGCCACTGCGTAGGCAGGACCTCTGCCTCAACAATCAGAGTCATTGTCTTCCGAAGGAAAGTTGGGATTTTCACCCAAAGTAAAGTGTTCACCATCCGCTGGTGTTACAACATGAGTTTTCGCATCAGGACATCTGGGATACAGAGTCTCATTGAATATGTCCTAAAGCGCTAGACACTAGGACTTTAGAAACAGCGGCGGCGGAAGTCGACTAGCAGAGACGACGATAGAGACGACAGAGGTAGCGAGCAGAGGGCAAGAACAGGTAGATAACTGGTCCCAACGACAAGTCAGATACATTGCAGATAGAGAAAGACAGAAATAACTACTCACCTGGTCCCAACGACAAGAGGTCAAGATGAGGGACCAGGTGTAAACTACCTAGCTTATATATCCAGTCAGAGGTCTGAGATATGAGTCGTGAACGAATAGGAAAGACAATAAGAAAACAATAAAGAAACAATAGTAGTCAAGTATAAGACAATAGCGAGTCCGGAATGAGTAACTAGGAGATGA
>JANHQD010003231.1:0-27553 GCA_024721195.1 Marasmius sp. AFHP31
AAGATAATAGGGAACAAGGGGAGAACAATAGTAGTCCAGGTATAGAATAAGAACAAGTCCGGAACGAGTAACTGTTGTATGTCAAAGAACAAAGAGAACAATGGAAACAATAGATGGAATCAGTTGTGAAGGTGATGTGAGAGAACAAGGAGAACAAAGGGAACAATAGATGGGATCAGTTATGAAGACAATGTGAAAGAACAAGGAGAACAAAGGGAACAATAGATGGGATCAGTTATGAAGACAATGTGAAAGAACAAGGAAGGAAATGATGGGAATGATGTGGAAAGGGGAACTGGGTATCTAGTGGGCATCAAAGTATCAAACAGGCGCTGAAAGGGGAATGGGTGCTAAGAAAGGAAAAGATAGGGGAAAAAGCGGCACTTCATGACAGGATGGCTGTTTCTCAAGAGCCCCCAGGTGTTGAATCCGTGGCCTAGATTATAATCAGTCCCAGTTCACTTCTCCTGCAGTATGGTTATACGGGACAGTACTTCGTTATTGTTCCATTGTTCACTATGCCCCATATGTACAATCTCTATTAGATATCTCTTTATGGTAGTTATATTCATTCTACATGTATATAAGCTAGTAGTTCTCTACATGAATCTACAGTGTGCTTGAGCTTCTACGTCTCACCTCTATAACTCTCTCAACAGTGCTGGTGAGTAGTACCAAATCTCTCATTTTTGATTGTTTTGTTGATCGATATCCAGGAGCATTTACAAATCGTCAAAATGGTGCCAGCAACGATATCCTTATTCAATGGCTCACTGTTGTCCTCAATCATGCCTAATTACTAAGTTCCAAAAGATTTCAAAGTACTGGTTTGTGTGAGTGCTACAAGTCCGGGGGAATGTTCCCCCCATTGGGAACAGGGGAGATAAATGCACCCATGTCCAAGCCTCAGAGCCGTGAAACAAGCGTAGATTCTCTGGGGCCAGCTCAGCACTCGCATACACTTCACTTCAATTCTACACCACAACCCCTCCTTGCTAGACACTCGAGAGACAGTTATCTGACGGCAAAGAGTAGCCTACAACATTGTTTGTTTAATGCGGTTGACGATGAAAAAGCTTTACCTTTCTCCGAAAACCTTCTACGGCCTAATCGCGGACTATCTGATCACGGCAATCTTCGGAGCGGCTAATATCCGAGAGCAATGCAGAGATCTGCCTCTCAAACGAGATGGCAACAGATAACAGATGGTACTATACTAAGGTTGTAAGCCTGTCAAGGTTCAAACCACTTGGAGGCGTAGATGGTGGACAAGCTCAAGTACAGCAAGGGAGTACTTGTTTCCACACTGCCGTATAAGTTTCGCTCACAGAGACTTATAATTACGCCGCACGCCGCACGACCTCCTTCCTCTACACTCTATCGCCTCAATAGACAATATCCCAATTCATTTGGACAGGCGTTCAATGTGATCACTCACGTTCCGCTCCAACAACAGTTGTTCTAGGCACTTGACTTGAGGGGTTATAGTTATCCTCGTACTATCTCAGTTGGACCCTGACACGTCCTGCCCGAACGGAATCAAATGGTCATTACCCAGGTGTCCATACTGCCACATCAACTGATGATCAAGAAAGTTGAAGAAGGTGACCGTAATCTGTTTCATCTATATCTACCCGCGATGGGGGATGAACCTGCTATTGAAGCTTGTTGAGAGCCAATGTGGGAAGTGGAACCGAAGGTGATTATGATCCAACGAACATCATCGGTTGCCCAACCCCCGATAGATACCAAGCCGCTCTATTTACATACATCTCGGTGTATGTGGGATTAGTCGACTCTGCTGAAAGTCGAGGGATATGTGGCATGCCATGACTTAGTCCACCCAGATTGGGTACTAGGTATATAAATTACCCACCTAGCCTACAGTAAGCGTAGAAGTCTCCTCACCAGCGCGATCCGAGCCACTTCAAATTTATCCCACATAATGTCCTCAGATAATCTTGAAGAGGTCCTTGAGAACTTCCTGTCGGCACCTAATGTGATTGTAAAACCAATCGCTACCCTCTCGGCAAGTCAGCTCTCTTACCTAGTTCCATAACGGTTCTTAACATCCATTTCTAGGCTCTATTCCTTGTGTATGGTGAGTCGCCAATCCCTGATCAGTTCTCTCTGGTGCTGCGTGCCTCTCAGCCCCGCACCATTCAGGAACATACATCATTATTTTCGGGCTATCCGTCCACGTTCTCCACAGTCGAAAAACCTCGGGGTTAGGACTGTATCTAACGAGCACCATATCTCTGTTTGCCTTGGCAAGTTCACTCGTCGTTGCCGAAGGATATGGTATGACACGACAATCTATCGTTCTGTTTCGTGCCTCCAAGACACGAGACTTCGTACCCCTAGTGGCATACCTACAGGAGGACAAAGGATCAGCTACTTGGGTGTACGCATTGCTACCCGTTTCTCTTCTCCCGCGTCTTGCTCACCTTCCCGTCTTCGAATGATAGATCTATATGCAACCTTGCATCCAATTTTATGAAGTACTTCTTGCCTGTTTCTCAATCTTCTCTCCTCTCTAATGCCCAGGCTTTGCCTCTCAAGTAGTATCGCCGATATGATGCTGGAAAGTCCTTTCAAGACCAAATGTTGTCCGTCGTTGGCACCGAGTCTTACCCTCCAAAAAATGCAGATTCATCGTTGCCACATCCTGTGGGGAAACAGGTTCTTGCTGTGCGGACTCACTTTTGCAGCCGTGGCTCTGAATGGTACTATTCACATTGCATATCCGCCCAAGCAATACCTACAAATTGACGCCGCACATGGAATCAGGTTTCGAAATTGCGACATCAATCATGGTCTCTATCGGCCTTGGGGACTATTCCCGAAGATTCCTTTACTTCACGGGCAATCATATTAGCATGGGAGGTTGGATAGCTATAGCAGTATTTAACGGCTTACTATCTTTGTTGACTGGTAAGCCTTGTGTTTCCATTACCTGAGTACCCCAAACGCTAAACTCTATCATTTCGGACTGGAGGTGGGAGAATTTGGTGGATCAGTCGAGAAGCATGCCGCCACATGGGACGACCGGTTCAGGCAAGATACAAGGCCATTGTGGCTGCCATGTAAGTTTTCGATCGCTCGGAGGTGACTCGAGACACCTATGGGTCTTCTACAGCATTGAATCCGGATTGCTATACCCAACTATTCTGATAGCGTCAATTATCATTCCGTTCACGTTGGACCCAGACTCTCACGGTATCATTCCTATCGATCTCGCTGCTATTTCTACTCTGATGTCGGTAAGTACTACATCGACTCGTAAAGCCAAGTAGCTCAGTCATCATGATGTTCACGATATTGTAGGGCCTGGCTCCAACATTGATCATCGTACGCGTTGCGTACGGCCAGTCGGTGGAGAGCGTTCAACAGGTTGTCTCGATTCAGTTCGCGGAAAGGGAGACTCAACGACATTCTACTGTCAATGGATTACAGACGACCGTGGACATCCAATCTCGTCGTCATAATGGGGATGTGGATCTCGAGAATGTGGAGCTCTCGAAGGCGGAGAGCCCGATGGTCTAGAGAAATCATGAGCGGGAGTTTGGGTGGAACCGATGTATGATGTGATGTATACATTCCGAGAATGTATGATACGGAACTTGAGGTGCTGTGTAGATTCGGTGTAGGAGCTGCTCCGGAAGTCATGAGTCCTAGTACCCGAAACTTTGTTAAAAGCCTTACAGGCCGTGGCCAACCTCGGAGGCGCGTACTAAATTATCCATTAGGCTCCAAGGCGATGGACCATGCCACCGGTATTGATGTACCACGTTGGTCCTGCTGACGCTGACGACGACAATCCATAAGCACACTCGTAAGGAACAGGACGAAGGAGCGCGAGCCATCGGTTGCAGTCAACAAACCATTCCCGAAGAAGAACACTTCCGTCTGATAAATCGTCAATCGGCACGAGTAAAAAAGCGGAGCCTGAGCGAGCTAACGCCAACCTCTCGTTGGTAATTCATCCAATGCAAAAGAGTCCCGAGCACTCTGAAGAGCCTGGCCGATCACAGGAAAATCAGAGACTTGCTCCATTAAACTCAGTGGAGGGTGCGTTGAGATTGTAGGACGTACCTCGATATGCCTATTTCTCGAACCTGGTATTTGCAAACTTAACATGACGGGGAGCCATACGTCAATTTTCCTCAATTCTCCGACCCTATTATTGCCATCCTCCCTGCAAAACTCGACGAAGGATTTAGAATACGTTTCGCTTCCCTCGGATCCCACAACGATGGTGCCTTTAGTGCGTTGCAAGGGTCACGGGATCTTAATTTCGTACCTCATACGTGGTTAAAATAGATTTCAGAGCAGAAAAACGACCAGGGTCGAGTAGCATGGAAACCAGACATGGTGGTAGGAAGAAAGACCGCGAGTGATGTCAGTTATGAACTATAATTCGGCTATCAAAGTCACGCTAGTGCTTGAACGGCGCTTGTTCGTCGACCACCATGTACACCTGGGTCAGTACGCTCATTCTCAGCATCCAGGCGTCAGACTTGGACTAGTGAGTCCTGATGTGTCATCTTTGGTTTTATCTGACGTATGTGTGCTTAGAATCTAGATTCCTCAGAATCTTCAACTGGGATCAAGAACCAGTTCGCCTTTGGCGCCAACAAACCTATCTCTTGGAGTAGTTGACCCACCCGTTTTCGTATCAGTGTTATTACTGGCAAAGGAGAAGAGAGAGGAGGGCCAATGAGAATTGGGTGTAGCTGACAGCGGGGGATAAGAACGGAGTCGGCCGAAACGTACAGCTGCCGAACTCTGTAGTTCGTCCAAACACCCGTCCACGCCAGCTGCCGTATTTTTGTGCTTATTGAGGTAAATCCAATCTTTGTTGGTTACTGTTAGCCCTCATATTCCTTCCAAGTAACAGAAACGTATACAGAAGGTCCAATGGTAATGACTCCCCACCTAGATATTCATTCCACTCCGCCCGCCTCTTGTTTAATTTTGGTGATCGGATTCTCGGTCATTCAACGCCGCATTTTCAGTCACCCCGCAGGTTGTTGATATATGGAACGATTAATGTTGGGAAAAGGATGGCAGCATTGGCGTCTTCGGAAGATGTTTCGGCCATTCCTTGGGAGAGGACAAGGTGGGTTTGAGGGTGAATTGAAGTGGATTGGGAGTTGTTTGAAGAGTGCTCGAAGATGTTCAAGGTGGTTTGGCCTGCGTTTGAAGGAGGTTTCGATACGTGGATACTGAATCCAGGATGGTGTCGTCTCTTCCCAGTTGTTCAACCACACCTTCCCCTTCTTGAATTTCCTTTCTATATATCTTATCTCTTCTGGTCGTGCCATCCTTTTGTTGAGAGGCAATGACGGATGGGTTTGGCGTCGTGATAAGGCATTCTCCTAAAACAATACCGACGTTCACAAACCGGTCGATCTACGAGGTTTAGTAACACAAAAGACAGACATATTCATAATCACTCACACGAAGTCCCCTGTCATTACCCCCACGGAAGCCCCTGCCTTGATTAATCCCAGAAGCGGGTCATCGTTTCTATCGTGCAGACCTGATCCAACTCCTAATCACCGCTCAGCTCGAAGCGGGGCATTGCAAACCTGGGCCTTGTAGCAGAATAGTAAGTACGAACTCCCGGAACCCGCTTCGAAGACAATGGTGAGACTAGATCCAAAATTCCAATTCTCCGCCTACTACCCTAGCCCTGTTCTGTTTCTCAGCAGACCCGCTTGTGTGTCTCTTGAGAATAACAGCTTGTTTCACTAGTGGAGCTTCTCCACATTGTGGTTTCCTTCTCAAATAACGAAGTTCTTTTGTGCTGTAGGTTGACTCACATTCATCTGTTTTATGGTCATGCAAAGTGTTTTTCTGAAACACTATAATTAGCACAGGGCTTTGGATTGGGTGTGGGAGAGGTCCTGAAGCCGTCAACAAGATAGCCAACCTAGGCAACAAGCGCTGAGAGCATGGTGCAAAGAACATGCGGACTCAAGGCACTCAAGGCGATGGTGACCACCATCGTCTCATTATTCTAGCTCCTTACGCTTCATCGAGTCTTTTTGATTCAATGTGTCACAAAAATGAGAGCCAACCTTTTGTTCCTAGACTTGCCCGACGACCGTTAGGGCAGTGATTACAATAGCTTCCGTCAAAATGGTAATCTGGTCTTACCGCTTCTACTTGGGTAGGATTGATACTCGAGCCTTCAATCTAGATCCCTCTGTTGCCAATTGGGATCCAAAATTCATGGGTACCAGTTCTGAGGCATTTCCTCGCAGTGGTCTTTAAAATGCTGCACTTTGTCGGCTCGCCGTACCCCCCTACAAAGTTCGCGAGTTCTCAAAGCACACTTCGCATGATCTAATCCCAAACCAAGACAGACTAGAATATTATTTCGCTGCAGGGTTAATCATTGGGCTAATCAGGTACGTACACTATTACTGTTGTCTCTGGGTCTACGTTAGAACTAAAGACAAATTAGCAGTTGAGACTGAAAGTTCAGCAGAGGGCCACCATCCGACGGAATATTCGGCGCGGTCAATTGGTATAACGATTCATGCGGGGTTTAAGCCTGTAGGGAAGGAAGGGGCTCAACCACCGACGAAATCACGAGAGAAACTCTTTATTTCGAATGGAGCTCGAGGCAAAATCCTAGGTCGATCACCCAGCAGCCTTTCCGCCAGATATCTTGTCCCTCTCTTCAATTCTCGAGCCTATAAACTCATCCTTTCGAACACGTTGGCCATCCCTTTTGGCGTTCAAAGGAGGATAGTAAAACATGCCTGAGTTTCAAACCGTTAGCTGTGAAGGACCGGCATCGAAAGAGCTGGAAATACCATACCATCGAGATATTTACGGTTCGTTTTCAGTACCCTATGCCGGCGGCTTGGGAGTATAGCGAGCAACACGGAATGGGCCAAGGCGATGTGGATAGTCGATTAGAACCTGAGAGGCGACAGGAGAAAGACATCAAGAACAAAGGCCGTGGGTAAAACCTGGGTAGGTTTCCCTTCACGGTGATTCTTGGTTATACTGATACTCCAGGGGCATTTCGGATGGAAAAAGGTGGCGTGATTAAAGACAGTAGTGAGCCATTGGACAAGGACATCATTGCTGAATCCAGTTAACGATTCGTAGGTGTTCCTGGATATCGATTAACAGAACAATTGCATAGTTGAGTTTGGTACTACTTATCGGCATTCCTTCACCCTAAGGCAGACAAATAGCACTATACCCGCACAACCACACTCCTTCAAGTCTGGATATTGAGAGGTCAAAATCATCTCTGTACTGTGGTTTCCTGGATGGTTGTGAATTCGCTTCAGTCAAGTAAAAACGGCTTGTTCACGATCTGAATCGAACATACATTGCTCGCAGTCCTTTTGGTGGGTAGGTTTTTCACTGCAGGAAAAATCCAGAGCACCTGCGGGAGCCTGGTTGACCACGGAGAAATTAAAGATCTAGTGGAGGGCGTCCATTGAAAATCTAGGGCGTACCTCGTTCACACATATTTCTCAAGCTGCGTATGATGAGAACTGGCGGACCAAATTTTAGTTATTGCTCTAGCGAGTGCGTCCACCGAGCTCTCAATCTATCAGTCGACACGCAACTAGGATATCCAGGACCTTTAGTGAGGATTTCCGGTATGAATATCAAGCAAATGCCCGTGAGATGTCAGATTCAGAATAACACCAGGCGGACATGGTGGCAAGTGGAAAGGTGAGTAACGTTATCCAACTCGTCATGCTAGCACTTGAGCCAGCACTTGTTCTTCGACCACTATCATCTCCTCGACCTTGCTTCGGTCTATTTTGCACTATGCTCACCCTCCATAAGGGTGCCTTGCCAATCACGTGAAGTTCTTAATAAAACTCATTGAGGTCGGGAAGCTTGTACCAATCTGCATTCTTTGGGTGGTTACCACCGGATTTCTTATATCCGCTGTTCTTCCAGGCCGACACTAAATTCAGAATCTTCACACTCGCTGATGGTGAGACTTTGCCTCATCAGAAAACCCCATGACTTCCTCTTCCTTCTCTTTCCCAGCGAGCCCGCTTGATGATATCTTGGTGGCTTGCGGGACTTTTTTGCATCATGATTTCTGCCCCAAATATAGATTCCGACATCCTCCTGTACTGCAAGTTGATGTAGCGACTCACTACATCTATCTGTCCATGATTGTGAGCGGCTACTTCCATGCATCTCAAAAGTAGTTGTGTGGTTCCAGTCCGCAGTTGAGACATGAAGGGATATGCGGTGATGGACCTGGGTTGCAACCCTGGGCAAGGGCCGTGAGAGAGATGGTGAAGTTTGTGTATGAGTTCAATTAAGGTGGTGACTCTCCCTGCACACAAGCAATACATATAAAAGCCCTGGGCTTGGGTGCTAGTAAGCAACGTCTCTTGTACATTTCAGGCCCTTTGGTGATCCAATGTCCTCTCAAGATAGCCTCGAGGAATTTGTTGCTCCCTTCCTTGCAGTTAAGAATGTTATTGTCCAGCCAATTACCACCCTCTCAGTCAGTGGATTTTTCACAACCTTGTATCCATGTATTCTCACATGTCACTTGAATCAGTTGATGATGCTTGTCTATAGTGAGCTCCTGATTGACAAAATCCCTCAGTACATTCTAACATCTGTGCAAACAGGGATATACATAATAATCTTTGGTCTCTGCATGAATGTCCTTTACCACCGCGACAGATCTGGTTTGAGGCTGTATCTCACCTGCACCATCCTATTGTTTGCATTAGCAAGTTTTGAGGTTGCATTGGAAACATTCGGTTACACACAACAGGCCATTATTAACTTCTGTGCAGCAAAGACTCAGGAGCTTGAGCCTTTGCTGGAATACTTGAACCAGGACAACTTGGCAACTGTTTGGATGTATGTGTTGTTCAACTTTAGCAGCATATCCCATACTCCTTCTAATGAGATGTACTCACAACCAGAGCTACAAGTTCCCTCACAGCTACATCCATGATGTATGACCTGATTACCTCACTTGAGACTGTCATGCCAGGTGCTAATGCTTTGCCAAAGTGCTCTAGCTGATACAATGCTTGTGCGTATGCTATCCTGTGATATATGCCTGACTCTTATACCCTTTAGATTCACCGGTGTTATGTCCTCTGTGGATACAGCAAGATCATACTGTTCGCTCTGGGATTTGTGGGCATCACACTCAATGGTACTACTATTATTACACAAGTTCCCAGAAGCTTAGAACTAATGATCAACCTGGTATCTCAGGATTGTCTTTTGCCACTGCCATTGCAGGTTCTATTGGGGTGTCTGATATCAACAAGTTTCAATATCTGTTCTCTATCAGTGGGACAATAGACAATGGAAACCAAATTGCACTAGCGGTGTTCAATGCAATACTGTCATTACTGACTGGTGAGTGCCTAATACCTCTTATTGCAAGTCTATTATTCCAATCTTCTATGCCCTAGCTGGGAGGATTTGGTGGGTAAGTCATGAGGCACAACAACACATGAGAATGACAACCCATGCAAGGTACCAAGAAGTTGTGACTATCATGTAAGTCAACTAGTGTCTGTGTATTTCCCTTCAATGACCTTCTTTAGCCTTGAGTCAGGGATCTTGTTTCCAGCCATCACAATTGCTTCAACTGTGGTACATGTTATACTTGACACAGACAACAATGGCGTGATGCCCATTGACCTTGAGCCCATTGTGTTTCTGATGGCGGTATGTGTCTAGATTTGCTCTATACATTGTTTGACAATTGTCTTTCTCCAGGGTCTTGCACCGACTTTGATCATTGTTCGGGTTGGACACAGGAATTCTGTTGATAGTATGCAACAGATGGTTTCAACTCACCTTGCCAAGTAGAAATCTCTACAAGAAGTGGGCAATAGAGTATTACAAACAACTCTGTATAATTGCTTCTATCCTCAGGAGTCGTCCCCATGTGGAATCAATAGCAGGGCCTGTAAGGAACACAACAAAGACCAGTTTTCTTTACTATACAATAATGTCATATTATTATTATGCTACAAGTCACAATCTTTCTATATGATTGGTGTTGATCCCCTTTTCTTCTATTTTACCCTCGTACCCTCCTAGCCTATTTATTGCCCTCTCCTGTCCCCCCAGTTCATATCACATTAGCAAAGCTACAGGTGTATCACAGGTCTTGATGGTCTTGAGCGCATTACACCAATCAGCCGGTAATACCTATAATACTGTAGTCAGACCACATGGAACATGAACAATGCAGGTGATATGCCTGTCACATTTCAGCTCAAGCCCGACCCTACCTAAGACCATAATACAACAGCAGTTGTGACTCGGACTGTCGTCCACCAGTGCTTCCAGAAATTGCTTGTGCATTGCAGCAACATTTACATGTATGATACGAGCATAATTTGTCTATCTATTATATTTCTGTACTGAGAGCTCTATAGGATACAAATTTGTTCAGACAAAATCAAAACAGAGTGAAAAAATGGCTTTCCTTAGTGATGGCAGAGACTCATCCGAGTCGAACCGTATTATTGTTATTGACTACCTGAATTTGGTGGTACACTGGCTGCTCGGGCTTCTTTCTGAAGCTCACGTTGATGAGAGGGAGACTCGGGAATTGGAAGTAGACGAGTAACCAAGTTGGATGGCCCAGAATGACTGGTAAGCTCTGTGTCACAATTCCTCCTATTTCCCCTAACAAGCGCCCAAATCCACATTGAGCGCTAAACCATCAATTTGACTCACCTTGTTTGCCCAAACGTCTGACTCAACTCCGTGACTCGTATAGAGCCAGCATGACGCCTAGCGCAGTGGACTACTACATTACTACAACTACTACTTACCAGGAGAGTTGATAGAGAGTTAGAGGTGAGACGTAGAAGCTCAAGCACACTGATGATTCACATAGAGAACTACCAGCTTATATACATGTGGAATGAATATAACTACCATAAAGAGATATCTAATAGGAATTGTACATATGGAGCATATAGAACAATGGAACAGTCACGAAGTACTGTTCCGCATAGTCATAGTGTGGGAGAAGTGAACTGGGACTGATTATCATCTAGGCTGCGGATTCAACATACCCCCTCGCTAAGTGCAGCTGAAAAGCGCATCTGAGCGAATCAAGTGGACGAGTAGAAATCAAGTCCAAGGTGATCTCTGAAATGTAGAAACTTCTCATGACCAAGATTCTTAGTGAACATATCTGCGGGATTGTATACACCTTTGATGAAGTACAACTCGACTTTGCCATCTTCAACACACGATTGGATATAGTGATACCAAATATTGATGTATTTGGTTTGGTGTTCTTGAACCAGGTTAGAGGCAATGAATATCGAACCTTGATTGTCACCGCAGATTGGAATAGGACCTAAGTCGATTCCAAGTTCAGAGAGTAGCGATCTAATCCAGGAAGCTTGACAACTGCAATCAGACAGTGCCATATACTCAGCCTCAGTGGAAGAGAGTGCCACAGTTTTCTGGGCGTGCGATTGCCAGCAGAAGATGCCACCTGCTAACTTGAAGAAATAGCCAGTGATTGAACGGCGCTTGACAGGATCAGCAGCCCAGTCAGAGTCTGTAAATGCAAGGAGACCTCCATCGGAATTACCGTCGTAAGTGAGGGTATAATCCTTTGTGCCAGCAAGATAGCGGCAGATATAGAGAGCTTTATCAAGATGCTCCTTGGTCGGATTTGCAGAAAACTGAGAAAGCTTCGTAACAGCATAGGCAATGTCAGGACGTGTGCCCAGCATAATATACAGAAGCGATCCAATTACAGACTGGAACTTGGCGCGAATAGCCGGATTGACTGGACCATCGTTTGGCATTGGCACATAGCCTGCAGGAAGTGGTGTGGTAGCAAACTTCGCATTCTGCATGCCAAAACGTTCAAGGACTTTCTGTAAGTAGTCCTGTTGGTCGATCAAGATCTTCCTGCCTTCTCGGCGGATGCGCATACGAAGGAACTCTTCGACATCGCCTTGATCTCGGCATTCCCATCGAGCCATGAACTCGGCTTTCTTCTTGTCAACAAAGGTTTTGTTAGGACCCATGAAGAGTGCATCGTCAACGTATATGATCGCATACACAACTTCACCACTTTTTTTGTCTTTACAGACAAAGAGTCCAGCATCAGAAGTTAGGCGTTGGAAACCCAATACTTCCATGGACGAGCTAAGGGTTCGCCACCATTCAAGGGCAGCTTGCTTTAGTCCATATAATGCACGACGCAGGCGTAATACCTTACGTTCTGAGCCCTTGACTTTGAAGCCTTCAGGTTGCTCCATGTATATCTCTTCAGCAAGATCGCCATAAAGGAAGGCATTCTTAACATCAACCGAAGTGATGTACCAGTCTTTGAGCGCTGCAAGAGCAAGCATCATTCGAACAGTCTCAAAACGAACGACTGGTGAGAAGATTTCGTCAAAGTCAATTCCTTCGACTTGAGAGAAACCTTTGGCAACAAGCCTTGCTTTCTTACGACCGTTAGTTTTAACGTCGAAGACCCATCTATTTCTGATGGCTTTGCGTCCCTTAGGAAGGTCGCATAATTCGAAGACCTTGCGTTTGCGAAGCGCCTCAAGCTCTTTGCGGCAAGCAGCCTTCCATTCCTTCTGTTGCGCTTCAGGCAACTTCATTATATCACGGAGTGTCCATTCTCTGATGTTAGCTAACTCAGGAATATCAGATGCTGGAAGCGAATCATGTACTGGAACGGCATTGTTCAACAAGTAAATCACAAATCCTACTCCCCCTTCATGGGTAAGTCTTTCGACTACGCTTTCACCCCCTTTTTGCGACTCAGTGCTTCCACTTGGTTCTGGAGCAGGCGGAGGCAGAAGTGGACCAGGAATCACACCCTTTTTACCACCTTTGCCTTTCCTGGACTTTGATGAGCCAGGATGATCAACTTTATGCGACGGTGCGATGTCACCAGTGATCTTTCTCCAAGATTTCTTGTTCTCTAAGTCGCGAACAATTTGTGAGGGTTTATTCGGGTTCCGCTTTTCACCGAATATACTACCAGGTTGCGTAGTACCCATCTGAAGCCTCGAAGACCGACGTGGACCTTCCGCTGCTGGTTGAGGTGGAGGTACAGGAACGTCGGCATAGCCTATAGGCGACGGAGGACCAGATGGAGGT
Organism: Marasmius sp. AFHP31; assembly: GCA_024721195.1. NCBI lineage: Eukaryota > Fungi > Basidiomycota > Agaricomycetes > Agaricales > Marasmiaceae > Marasmius > Marasmius sp. AFHP31. The sequence goes on from JANHQD010003231.1 coordinate 13,141, forward strand.
AACGGTTGTTCCTCAGCCTGTTTAGGGCTACCTGCCGGTTCGTCAACTGGAGGTTCTGGTCTCTTTTGAAGGTTTCGGGAGCGACTTCTGAGATTTCGGAATGGAGAATTGTCGCTACTATCATCAGAGTCACTATCTTCCGAAGGAATGTTGGGATTTTCACCCAAGGTAAAACATTCACCATCCACTGGTGTTACGCCACAAGTTTTCACATCAGGACATCTGGGATACAGAGTCTCATCGAATAGTGCAGTAGTACCTTTGAAAATAGAACTGTTGCTTCGCATAAAGAGAAAACCCTCCATCCCTTCTTGATAACCAATGAAGGTCATCAACTCAGAGCGAGGAGCGAGCTTATTGGTACGTTTGTTGTCAGGTATGAAGACATAGGCTGCACAACCCATAACTCGGAAGTGTGAAACATCCGGTGCCTTTCTGTACAGCATCTCAAACGGAGGTTTCCAACCTAAACATTGCACGGGAGTGCAATTGTAGAGGTGAACGGTGTGTTGGTGACAAAATTCCCACCAGGACTGAGGCATACAAGCTTCAAAGCAAAGAGCCTGGGCCTTTTCAGTGATTGTCCTGTTGAATTGTTCAGCGCGACCATTCTGTTGAGGAGTATATGGTATGCTTTGCACAACTGCAATCCCATGCTCTTTGAGTAAAGCATCAAATTCGTTGCCTTTGTATTCTCCCCCTTCATCCGACATCCATTGTTTGATGGTAGTGTCAAATTGTGTTTTCACCATAGCAATGAAGTGCCTAAGTGCTTCAAGGGCATTGGATTTTCGACGTAAGAGAGTAGACCACGTATGTGAAGTGCAGTCATCAACGAAAGATGTAGTACTTGTACCGGTGATAAGATTCAACCAAAAACTGCCTCAGATCCGAATGAATGAGGTCAAACGGTTTAGCAGCTCAAGACTTAGAGTTGGGGAACAATTTCTCATGCATCTTGCCTTCAGCACAACCTCGACATAGAGGAGTCTTACTGGTGCGCATTTTAAGGTCAAGTGGGAAATTCTGTGTATGTTTCCGAGCTTTATTCAGGGCTTTATCCAAAGGATGTCCGAAACGCCTGTGCTCAATGTCATAGTCAACGTTGTAAACAATAGACTTGGCCAATAAACTCTCAGCAGAAGCTTTCCGTGAGTAGACCCAATAAATGGTTTGACCAGGCATATGAGGATAACAAACAAGCGATTGATTTCGCTGTGATGAGTAGAAGGCTAACTTCTTCACGTTTCCACGAATAGAAAGTCCATCTTGAAGAAACTCACCCAAGGATAGTAGCTGTATATCCAACTGAGGTATGTAATAGACAGGATAGAGACGCGAGATACGCTCTGACATTTTCCCGTCTTGTTCTTCAACACTGTGTTTGATGAAGACAGTCCCTTTACCCTTTATTTGTATAGGGTTGTTCTTATCAGCAGTATTTACCATTGAACCATTATTGAGGGGCTGATAATCAGCAAAGTCACTCATATCATGAGTAAAGTGCGATGAAGCACCGGAATCTCATAACCAGCCCTGTGCGTTACTGGACTTCTTTCCCTTACACTGTGTACAGGCAACGAAATGATTGTTTAACACATAAGAATATTGTACAAGTGACTCCAGGTCACTACCACGATTACGATAGCGGCTACTGATAGAAACTAATCGAGAGCATCGCTGTGAAGTGGTATCAGTGTTGGGTAACAGATCAAGATAAGGGACTAACGGGTCGTCATAGAAAGATCCAAGAGAGACGTTGTCCGGAACGTCCTCTTCTACTCCTGCAGCTTCGGCAATGTCGTTGTCAACATCATCACCAAAGAGAGAAATTAGGCCATTACCATCTCCCATGTCTACATCCTCATCAACTTCATCAGGACCAACACTAAGCCGTATCCGGGTCCGTCATCGTCCTCCAGAGTACGTTTTGACGAGGACGTGACAGCGCCAATACGTTCCTGGAGGGAAGAACGAGCCTTGCTTGCCAGTTGGTCTGTGCGGCAGGCTTCGGTCACCACGACATCCTCGAGCGGTTCAAGGTACCGCGCTGTCTTGGGAACACCAATTCTGTCAGCAAGTGAGCGAGATTCACGAACATCTTCAAAGACTGACTCCGAAGGTTTGAAACCTGTGAACTTCTGCATGTTGGCAGGGTTCTTCTTTTTCGCTGGAGGAGGAGGGGCGAGAGTGCTGTCGCACGATTCGTCCCAGAAACCTTTGAAGGTCGCAGGAGGAGGTGATCCCCTAGCACGGCTAGAGGGACAGTGTGACACAGTCTTGAAGTTGAGATCAGGATAAGTCTCGTCCCAAGTGCTTGGAGGGCGATAACCAGCCCATGAGTTGTCAGGCTCAGTAGCGATCTCAGCACGGAGGGACTGCTCAATTGCATTCAATGCGACCCGATCCTTACGCTTCGTGATGGAGGAGAAGGGTGGAGTGATGGTACTTGCCACAGAGGCGAAGTGAGAATGACCATGGGGGCGGTTGCCACTGCGATTGCCACCAGAGTTGCCAGCATCCCTGTCAATGCCACCACGTGTGCCTCGCTGCTGCTGCTTCTTCCTCTTACCCTTGTCTTGGTTCGAAGAAGGAGCACGTTGCTGCTGGTTGTTCTGCTGCTGCTGCTGAAATGAGGGAGTGTTGGTCCCACCGCGTTTGACTGCAGTGAGTCGACCGGCAAACTGAGGGTAAACCGCTCATATTCAACCATAATGGCATCCTGGACGTGGTCGAGGGTAAGGGCTGGCTTCCTACCAGGGTTGGCATCTTTTCGCTCTTCGTTGGTCTTCGGATCATCCTCATGATAGAAGTCGTGGAGACACTTGGAAGCGGCAGCTTCCCAGACCTTAGGGATCGCCTGCATGAGGATGAGAGCTTTGACCAGCTTGGGAATGTTGACATCGACAGCATCGAGATGCTCGAAGTAGGTGCGGAGTTTAGCAATGGAGCCGAGGGGATTGTTCTGATCAATGGTGAAGGTAGCGACTTTAAGGAAATCCCCATAGATGTTGGAGAGGGTAAGCCTGCCATAGGTTTCTTTGAGAGTGTCCCAGGCATCAGCCGCTGTCATGTCTTTGATAGGAATGTATGTCTCACGTGTCATGGTGAGCTGCATGAATCCCTTCAACTGTCAAGAACAGGACTAGGTCTAGGGCCCCTCAGGCCATCTTCTAGGTCAGGAAGTCAAAATGGATCAATAGATAATGAGTGGGACACTTGCTACACAGTACATGCTGGGTACAAGCAATGTGAGACGAAGTTGTCAGACTAGGGAATCTATCTACAGGTGTCCATGAGTATATATGTCAAAGTACAGCATACTGAGTCATGGGAACGAATCCTAATAAGGAATAATGAAAGAACATTGTAGAACATCAAGGAATATCAAAGGAGTCAGGTAGAAACTGATGGAACAATCAAGGGATGTCAAGTACAGTAATATCATGATGGAAATCAGATGGAATAATGAACCCAAGGTATGGAATGATCCGGAATGGCCGGAAACATCAAGGGAGCCATAATGCGATACTGGGGACATGGAATGAAGTGGAATCAAGGGTAAATCAAGGGTAATAGTCCGGGGACCAAGGAAACAAGAGGAACAGTGGGGCAATTTGTAACATCAACATGTTGCTATCCTTCTTCCAAGGAGCATGCTTGGCGTTCCACTCAGCTATTTCCAACTCGGTGGGAGGGGTGGTTACATCGCGAGTAGCAGCCTGAGGGCCAGAACCAACAGTCTCGGTGGTGACAGTGTCCTCAGGAGGAGGAATGTCCTTGTCTTCACCGGTCAGGTTTTCCCAGAGGCCTTCGGCCTTGGAGACACCTTCCATCGCAGGCTCATAGACCTGTAGGAAGTCACGGCCGTTGAAGAGGTTCTTTCCAAAGTATTTCTGGAGATCGAGCATATTAATCAAAAGGTTTTGGGTTTGGATCTGTGAAAAGACAGCATCAGCATGCGTCTAATCAAAACACAGGGTAAGCAGCCATGAAGGGTGCTATGCTCAATGATCAGCACTGGATCCGTAAGATCCGATGTCGTCGAAGGACGATACATCAATGCCATAGATCAAGCACTCAATGAAGAGGTCGATGGCATGTACAGGCGTAGCCTAGTTAGCCATAGACAGCAGCCATAATGGCGCTCGTCAATGTAGTAGGGCTAACCAGGGCCCATAACCTGTAAAGCCAGCATGATGCCTAGCGCAGTGGACTACTACATTACTACAACTACTACTTACAGTCATCCCCTACCATTTGGGATGGCCAAATTTTGGTCGCAGATTTGCGGTGCATTAGGCCTCCTCTCCCTTCAGCTGTTGTATCTAGAAAGTAGGAATACTATGTAAATTGGATCCTCAGCAACTCATCCTGCCCAACGGGAGGGAGCTAGCTGTGCGATCTAACTATCAGTCGAATTTTTCGTTATCAAATGAAAACCTACCATTTGGGACGTGACATCATCACGCTGATAAGCGACCAAAATGCGGAGAGATCCGAGCTATCACGTCATTTATGTGACCTTCGGAAGGGCACTCACAAGCTCATTTTCCCCATTTTTGCTGCTGTAGGTCACTACGGCCCTCTCTCCCCATCCAGACTATCGGAATAGGTGAATATTAGGGGAGGTCATGATATCTACCACTCCCGGTTTGTTTTTGAGTGCATAGTCCTTCGCGATCGTGTCTCAAAAATTTGAAAATGGACCCAATTCACAGTATTATCCATTTTTCTTCTCCCTGGGCTTCTCCCTCAGGCTGTAGTGCTAATAGTATATGTATTGATCATAAATAAGTAGGAAAATCACAAATTTGAGAGGGGACAGCAAAAGAACGTGCTGGAAAAAGCCGACGTCCCAAATGACCGGGGCATCCCAAATGGTAGGGGATGACTGTACCAGGAGAGTTGATAGAGAGTTAGAGGCGAGACGTAAAAGCTCAAGCACACTGTAGATTCACGTAGAGAACTACCAGCTTATATACATGTGGAATGAATATAACTACCATAAAGAGATATCTAATAGGAATTGTACATATGGAGCATATAGAACAATGGAACAGTCACGAAGTACTGTTCCGCATAGTCATAGTGCGGGAGAAGTGAACCGGGACTGATTATCATCTAGGCTGCGGATTCAACAACTCGAACGGGCCGACTCGTACTCATCTATCACGACTCAGTGGGCCTATTACCGTCTACAACTCATTATCCCTGACTCCACCCCGCCAACCCGTACGGACACTTGATGACTCATTCTGACCCACAGCTTAGTATAAAAGACCTACCTTGTACAGTACGTCTTCTGAGCTTTACCACTTGGTCAATCCATAGTGAACACAGCAGAACAGACTTGATTGAGTGACTTGAGGGGCAACTGCGGTCGCCTTCCTAACACTTGGTTAAGCTCTATTACCCTCACCTCACTCTCACACCAACCAAGAACATCGAACCCCCAAACGACGACCACACTGGCGTCCCAAAACCTCCAGATTGAATTCATATACAAACCAGAACCCCTCAGCCACCACGAATATTTCTACCCAACCCGATTCACCAGACCTGACGGGACAACAAACCTCTGATCTGAGTCCTTCGTCTCGAAGACTGTCCTAGAAGACCCCCAGTACCTGCACAACAAGTGGTTGCGACTACACCATGCCATCTGGTGGAACGAAGCACTGACGTACGATACACATCACAGCAAATACGTCCGCATCCAGATCGTCCACAACCTCAAAGAAGACTGCACTGAAATCCACGTCTCAAAGAAGGTACCCATCACCCAGTTCCACATAACAGACCAAAGCCTTGTTTACGGCCAAGTAGTCGCTGAAGACAATTTCCCCCTAAAAAAACCAACCACCTTGAAAACTACAGCACCCACATCTATATTGCCCACTAAATGTTGCCCATCATTGATAACCTCCCACCTCCCGGCTCTAAGCACCCTTCTCGAGTTGGAACCCCAGCAGGAAGGGCATTGACACCAGTCACCATACCTGAGTGTATCAAGCTCATCAACGGACATTACTAACTGTGGCAAGGAGGATCTGGTGTGAAAGTATACTGGATATATAGCGGCAAGACAGACAAACATTGGTGGGCATACCTTGCAAAGAACAACAAAACCATATTCCTCGACCAAGGAGTAGTAGACGGATCCCTACCCCTTTCCATTCCATACGACCCTTGAACAACATCCGAAGGAGATGCTATTGACAAACCTCCCGCACTGGAAGATACTCCCGCCGGTCCATCCAACATGTTGTCAACAAGGACAGAAACAAAAATAGAGACAAAAACGGGAACCCACAAAGGGAAAGGACGAGTCGCACCCGGAGGAGAAGAACCACCACGCCCCGGTACCCCACCAGACGACCCAGGCGGATCAGATGATGAGCAAGGAAGTGAGGATGGAAGGGACAGCGATAGTTGGAGATCCGCTGTAGTGCCTGCTAATAAAAGCAGCCTCCGAACCATAATTTTAAGTGACTTTGCACTTAATAAGTGTGAATTATAACACTAGGGACACAAGTACTAGCATAAGTCCCGAACGGCTAGTAATAGGCTCAGACCGGTGTATAAGGTGCTTCAGAAGTACGAACACCTACTTCTCTGAAAACTGTAGGGGAATAGCATACTGAAGAGTAACTTCGGGAGCTTGCACTCGGTCTGTAGTCATTATTCAAGGGAACGGTTTCCTGGTTCGGAGACATCCATATGAGAAGAATCAGTGAGAATATGCACTTTGGAAGCAGAGAATGATAGGCAGACTAACTAAGAGGAACACTGGAGGAACTCAGCTCAGAACGACGATTGAAGAAGAGGGTTGGTAATGAAGTCAGAGGTACAAGGACTCTACGTTATTAACAACTTCTCTAATCTACGATGATTGACTAGGGCAGTTTCTTGTTAACGGAACGAATGTCTACGACGGGATTGTATGAGCTGTACGAAGATGGTCAGTATAATACCAGAATGGAACTTCAGAAGAAGATACCTAAGGAATGATCTACTCCCACATGTTATTAATGGCCACTTCGTCCCATCCAAAGTAGTTGTCCAGCTCGGAGTCTTCACGTTGGAAATCCCAGACAGACGGAGATTCAGCTCGGTTCAGCTCGTCAAGGCAGAACTCTTCGTGGAGGATGGGATTGTAGTGGTAGAAAGGACATGTAACCCAGCAACCCATAAGAGGGTGGTACTCGAAGAAGAAGAGGCGTTGGGGTTCCAACTTTGAAAGAGGAGGGTCCTCCATGCAACCAATGACTGAGTCAATCCAAGCATCGACAGCGCCAGGAAGGAACGCAGTGTGCAAATGTAAGAACCTGACTCGCACAATGGCCTCGGCGACCATGTCAATGACAGCCTGAGCCTCGTAGGGAGGGTTGTCAGAGAGGAGATCATGATAAAAGTAGATGGGGGCTTGCTGAATATCGAAACACGCAACGAAACCCCAGTAAAGGGATATATGTCAACTAAGGAAGGAGTGCTGAAGGAGTAGGCCCAGCAAGGCTTCTCTCTCGTGATCAAGAGGAATGCAAGTGATGAGTCGACGTTCAGGTAATGAGCGGGAATAATCCTCGTAGTAGGGCCAATGCTTAAACAGCTCTGTGAAGAGTTAGACTTGGTTCGGAAGGAGTAACATCGAGCCAAAACGTACTGAAGAGGAGATTACAGAAGTGGTCTTCCATAGTTCGGACTGGAGGCATGACAGCGACGGGGCAGGGATAACTGGTAATGATCGAAGGCTCGGTGCTACAGGTTTTAAGAAGGATTTTGTGGGAAAGATGAAGTTCCGAAGCAGGAGCTAAGTAATACCCGATGAAACACGAAATGGACTACAGCTCCACGGGAGCAGATAACTAAGAATTCCGCCTTGAAACTAGATAATTGAACTTCGGAAGAAGGAACACAATCACGTTACATTGGGGCAGAGTGTACTACGCGTCTAGGTGGAATAAACTAGGCAGTATAGTATTGTCTAGGTGATCGTACCAAGAAATAACGGGTGGTACGTCTACTTCTGAATCGGAGTAACGCCAGGCTGCGTCCTGCTGGAGACGGTCTAAGTGATAGAGGTCACAGACTAAGGGAGAATAGGCTAGAGGGGTACAAGACAACCATCGACCCATCTGAGGGGTAAAAGTGAAGAACTGAAGCTCTTCATAACCCAGAGTTGGAGGTGCAGGAGCCTCGGTGGCAAAGACAACGGCATCAATCCAGGCTTGGACAGCTCCGGGAAAAAGGGCAGTCTTCATAGCAAGGAAGCCTACTCGGGCGATCCCTTTGGCAATGGCGTTGACGTACTTCTGAGCAGCGAGAGGAAGGTTGATATGGAAATGGACTTCGCAGAAGTACACCTTGTCTTGATAATGATCGTAACAAACAAGGTATCCCCAATATAACAAACGGTGGCGACTGAGGAAGAAGTGTTGGAACAGGAGACCAAACAGAGTTTCGTTATGCTGATCGAAGGGAAGAGAAAGGATGAGACAGCGATCGCCCACTTTGAAGGTCGAGTCGTCAGGGTATGGATTGACATCGTAGAACTCTGTAAACATCAATCAGTCACCCTAGAGCATATAAGATGGGGTGCACCTACGGAATAAGGCATTTCTAAAGTGTTTGAAGATGTTGTGCAAACTCATAGTGAGTTTGGGGAGAAAGTAAGCAAGGCTTGAGGAATACACCTCTGGCCTTCAATTACTTCTGCACCGGAAGATCGGAAGATAAATTTTCACTTTAACTAAACTTCGGAAGCCAGCTTAGAAGGCTGGAAATGAAGGGACTCTTGAAGTAAAAGGAGCAGACTTGTGAATCAAGCGCCAGAGTAAAATATGCCGGTACCTGGGATCCACAAGGACCATCAGGAATTTGACTAGATAAGCTTCGGAGCAGGTATTAGCCATTCTAAATGGCGAGAGTATACCTCTTGCACCGATGAAGGATACCTGATACTATAGTCGTAGGGAAGCTGTAAGAGAGGAGGTTCTAACCCAACCTAAGAACTGCAGAAGGGCTGAACTTCGTACGAGGAGTACAGTACTTCTGAGGGACGGACAGATATGACTCATGGACGGAAGCAGATAGGATAATAAGATACACCAGCTGCGGCTGGGCAGAGGGGAAACGAAATCCACCGAATAGCGCGACACAAGGATCTTCCGAAGCAAATATTAAATGGTGACTTTGGATCCTAAAACGCGTAGAGTAATACAAAACTCTCCAAATGACTACTATAATAAGTAAATTCAGCTGCGGAAGCAGGTTATCTAGCAAATTTGTACGAATCGGTAGAATTAGCACATCGTAGAGTATATAAAGAGTGGGGTTTTCATGAAGAATCCTTAAGCAATCCGTATGAGAGTATTCAGAGGATACGAAGCTATTCCACTTGTTGGGTAGTTAGTAGACTTGGGAGCACTTCGGGAGAGACATTAGAACAGTATAAGAATAGAACGTTGTTGAAAGCAGAACTTGAAATCCATTGAACTTTTGATTGACTATTGCTTGTTTGTCTGCGACGCCAATTTGAAGGCTTAGCACATTGTTGAACTTCCGAAGCTAAATTGGGCTGAGGATTCATTGTAACCATTGACGATTGGTCTTTGGTATTGACAGACTTAGTTGAAGTCTTTGCCTATTGTTTGATTGATTGACTTGTCTATTGCTACATGCAGACGAATACCCTGAAGCTAGTTGAGCCTAAGGATGTACTTCGGAAGCAACTACAACACCACCTATTCAGAAATAAACCTAAGAACCTCTCTTCCGAAATACCAATTAGACTTCAGAGCTTGTTACAGAGTTTGAGATTGCCCGAGTTGAGCTATTTCTTGAGTCAGATTTCCTACCAGGCTGCTACTACAGTCTAGCTAAGAGCGGAACCTTCGATCAACGCCGATCCCCGATTCCCGCACCCTTCAGCTACACTTACGTGTGTTGGGAGGATTTGACTTTTCTGTTAGATTTTGTTATACACTGCGAGACTCGAGTAGCGCTTTACACCGCTAGCACCGCATGAAAGGAACCTCCGAACTTCAAGGAGAGTGGAAGGAAACCGGATGTTTTCACCAAGAAGAGGGAAGAACTTGAAGACTTCCTGATGGAGTTCGGAAGATACCTCCGCCTTGACGAGGCCATCTACCCAAGTGAGTCCGAGAGAATCGATTTTTTTCTATTGTTTATCAAACACGTGTGGGCACGGCACTGAAGCAGGGAAGTAGAAGAGGATTATACAGAAAAGGATGCTGAGGATTGGAGGTGGAAGACCTGGTGCGACCTTCGGCATTGGCTCAGAGAGGATTTCGAACCTCATGACTGAGAAGGAACCGCGGAACGAAAGTTGGACACCATCCAGCAGACCGGGGAACTCGTGGACATTGACAAGCTCAACAAAGTTCTCAACGAGTTAGCCGGAGATTCAGAACACAATGACGCCAGCGTCTGATGGTTCTATAAGCAGGGGATCAACCCAGTGCTAGAAACCACCACCAATAAATTCAAAGTAGTAGCCACAACCTTGAAGGGATGGCAGAAGGCAGCTGTACAAAAGTACAATGGCTGGATATGCTCGAGAGCTGAGGAAAAGGCATGGGGGAGACGGAAACAAACCACCAGTACCACCACCACCACAACAGTCAGAGCTGCTAATACCTCAAATGTGTCCTAAAGCGCTAGACGCTAAGACTTGGATGCAGAAGCGACGGCAACAGGAGTTGTCTAGCAGAGACGACGACGGAGAGGACAGAGACAACGAGCAGAGAGCAAGAGCAGGTAAAAGAACTGGTCCCAATGACAAGTTAGATATATTGCAGATAAAGGGAAACGGAATTAACTACTCACCTGGTCCCAATGACAAGAGGTCAAGATGAGGGACCAGGTGTAAACTGCCTAGCTTATATACTGGAATATGAGTCGCGCGAGAATCAAGAAAGATAATAGGGAACAAGGAAAGAACATTAGTAGTCCAGGTATGGAATAAGAACGAGTCCGGAACGAGTAACTGTTGTGTATAAGAGAACAAGAAGGACAAAGGAAACAATGGATAAGATGGGTTGTGAAGACGATGTGAAAGAACAAGGATGAGGAAGGAAATGATGGGAATGATAAAGAAAGGGGAACCGGGTATCTGGTAGGCATCAAAATAACAAGTGGGTGTCAAAATGACAAATAGGCACTAAAAGGGGAATGGGCGCTAAGAAAGGAAAAGATAGGGGGAAAAGCGGCACTTCATGACAGAATGCCCAACAAGCTGGAAACACAATGTCCACGTTTGGTGGAAGACTTACTCCAGAAGAACATGCAACGTACATGAAGGAAGGATGATGCTTCAATTGTGGACAAAGAGGTCACATGCACAATTCATTGGACTGCTTGAAGAAAAAAGCATCAACCTCAGCCGCCTCAACTTCTGGGAACTGGCGACAGACAACCACCCAAAACATTCGAGCAACTACAGCATCTGCCCCGACTGCTAGTTCCACTCCTGATTCCCCTGCCTCGACCATGCCGACCACCATGGACAATGCCATCTCCGTTGCTGCCAGAGCACTTGCTGCCCTCACCCCCAAACAAAATGCTGCCCTAGCCTCTGTTTTCTCCAAAAAGGATTTTTGACTCACTTCCCTGCCGTGTTGCCAGGTGGAGTTGTAAATACACATATCAGTAACTTGCAAATTCAATACACGCCTTTCATCACTACGAAACCAAGTGAAATAAGAATTCCATCACTCACATGGAATGAATGAACCCCATCAATCATTGTTGGAGTAGAATTCATTGGAAAGGTTACAGGATGAAAAGTTAACGCAAAGGCCTTTCTTGACAGCAGAGCAGAAGGAATCTTCATTAACACACAATTTGCGAGAGAAAACGATTTCACCCTTACGAGACTACTGGAGGTAATTCCCATCAGAAATGTTGACGGCAATGCGAATACTGTGGGTTGGATCAGACATTTCACCAGACAACAAACCCAGATACACTCAGGAGACCGAAGTTCACACCACACCGAATTGGCCGAATTCTACATCGCTGATATTGGGGATAGTGATGTGATCATAGGGACTGACTGGCTCAAGAAACACAACCCCAAAATCGACCGGAACAAGGAACTTGTTGAAATGACAAGATGCCCCCCTGATTGCGATATAAAAGGAATTGCCCCAAAAATCGAATCTGAGGCAAGGATAAGACAAAGGGGGATACCCCAGCCAGTGGAAAAGATAGCAGGAAGCAGACAACTGGTCAAACATTGCTGAATGGAGAGACCACTCCCCAATAGATTATTCACAGAAGATGACAAAGAAGTCCAGACGTACCCAAAGAATGGACAGTGAGAACAATTGCTTCCTGTAACGGGCCTCTTTTCTAAGTCAAGCCGGGACCAAAAGTGTTGTAAACCAAATGCAGAAAGATAGATATCACTAGCCTGAACGCAGCAATCCTGACTGGTTCAAACATATGAAATCCTCAACAGCGCAATGAGACACCTGAGATCTCCCGATTGAAGGTGGTTTGTCGAGTTAAATCCTCCCGGAAGTAACGCGGACTGAGAAGTTGGTGACCTTTATTATCTACGTGGGTCGAATTGCAATTTTAGAAGGCTCTTTCAGAAACCTAGAACGACAAAGAACATTAGTTAGAGACTTGAAATGTGGAACACACCACTTTTATTTCCATCTTCCCCACGCCTTTTTCTCGACTCTTGAGCACACCCAATCATAGTACTTTTGTGCAGCTGCCTTCTGCCACCCATTCAAGGTTGTAGGTACTACTTTGAATTTATCAATGGTGACTTTAGCGCCAGGTTGATTCCCTGCTTATAGAACCATCTGAGGCCAGCATTGTTATGTTCTGAGTCTGCACCTAATTTGTTGAAGATCTTGTTGAATTCATTGATATCTGCAAGTTCTCCAGTCTGTCAAATGGTGTCCAGCTTTTGCTCTGCTCCTTCTCAGTTGTGAGGTTCGAAATCCCCTCTGAGCCGGTGACAAAGGTCACACCAGGTCTTCCACCTCCAATCCACAGCATCGTTCTTTGCATAATCGTCTTCTATTTCTCTGCTTTGGTGATGTTCCCATGCATGTTTGATGAACGACAGAAAAAGATCAATTTTGTTGGACGCGCTTGGGTAGATGGCCTTGTTGAGGCAAAGATATTTTCCGAATTTGATCAGGAAGTCCTCGTGTTCTTCCCTCTTTCCGGTGAAAATGTCTGGTTTCCTTCCCCTTTCCTTGAAGTTGGGCGGTTCCTTTCACCCAGTATGAGCAGATCTCCAACTTTTGCTGCTCCTTCTGTCATCACTTCCTTGTTTGTTGTCCAATCCATCCGGATTGTTTGGTGGGGTACTGGGGCATGGTGGTCCTTCTCCCCTGGGTTTTGCTTGGTTTTTTCCTTTTGGGACTTTCGTTTTGTTTCTACCTTTGTTTCTGTTTTTGTCAACATGTTGAAGGGGTTGGCAGGAGGGTTTTCATGTGTGGGGGTCCGTTCAATGGTATCTCCTTCAGATGATGTTCGTGGTTTGTGTGGAAGGGAGAGAGGTAGGGATCCATCTACTACTCCTGGGTCGAGGAATATGGTTTGGTTGTTCTTTGAAAAGTATGCCCAATGATGTTCCTCTAGTTTGCCGCTGTAAATCCAGTAGACCTTTACACTGTATCCTCTGTATAGTAGGTAGTAATGTCCATTGATGAGTGTGATTCATTTGGGAACAATGACTGGGGTGGATGCCCTTCCTGCTGGGGTTCCAACTTGAGAACGGTGCTTGGGGTTGGGAGGTGGGAGGTTTTCAATGATGGGAAACATTTAGTAGGCAATGTAGATGTGGGTGCTATAGTTCTCGAGGTGGTTGGTTCTTTGGGGGAAGTTGTCTTCGGCAACTACACGGCTGTAGACAAAGTTTTGGTTGGTTACAAGGAACTGGGTAAGGGGTACTGTTTTTGAGACATGGATTTCAGTACAGTCTTCTTTGAGGTTGTGGATGATTTGGATAAGGATGTATTCACTGTGATGTGTTGTATGTTGGTCCTTCATTCCACCAGATGGTGTGGTGTAATCGTAACCACTTGTTGTGCAGGTATTGAGGGTCTTCTAGGATGGTCTTTGAAACGGAGGATTTGAGTCTGAGGGTTGTGGTTTTGTCGGGTCTGGTAAATCGAGTTGGGTAGAAGTATTCTTGGGGTCTGTTGGGTTCCGGTTCGTATCTGAACTCGATTTGAGGGTCCTGAGACGCCAGTACGGTTATTGTTTGGGGGTTAAGTGTTCTTGGTCTGATCAAGAGTCAGGTGAGGGTAAAAGAGCTTAACCAAGTATCAGGAAGGCGACTGCAGTTGCCCCTCAAGTCACTCAATCGAGTCTGTTCTGCTGTGTTCACTATGGATTGACCAAGTGGTTAAGCTGAGGA
>JANHQD010003232.1:0-28552 GCA_024721195.1 Marasmius sp. AFHP31
CAGATTCCCAAAACACTCGCCTGCGGCCATTCAATATGTTCTGACCACCAACATTGCTCCCTTCACTGTGAAGTTCAACCTGTCTCCGCCGATCTACAGTATCTCGGGCGGCGTAAATCTGTTATGATATTTGGGGTTTTCCAAATCTATGTGTTTATGCTTAACACACTCCCAAAGGGCGAAGATCTGACTGGAATCCTATGTCATACAGGTGAGAAAACTTGAGGAGTGTCGAACGGCAAAGAAGCAGTGGCGAGCGACACCACCCCGATCTCGACCCGAGGCTTCTGTTTCCCCAACTGGATGTACTGGTGACCTAAGGTCTGCGCCTTTGTCAAGAACGACACTGTAGGACCTGACAATGAATTTCGTGAGTCTGCATCTATCCCCGTGTTTGATCACCTTCAACATGTTTTATTCTTGAGTGTTTGAAGGGTGCCATTTCCATATTTCCTTCATCGATCTTCTTAACCTAGCCATCTCCTATAGGTACAGACTCGCATAAGCCTGGAGAGGGCAAACCGGGCGGTATCTCAACTCAAAGGGAAAGAATACCACCAGGTACAACCTGCCGTACGTACTACGATTGACAAGACCACCAAAGTTCTTGCCTTCACGCAGCTTTAGTCCTTCGTGGTCTTTCCAAATTTCAATTGGTGCCAGAGCATCCCCGGCGTAGATTTGTTGTGTTTTTGGGTGACTGCTCTCTCCAGCTGGTCTATCATCTGTTTAAGGTGATTTACACTCACAAACAGCGAAGATTCGACAGAAACTCTACACGATGACAAAATTGGGTGAATATTGTACGGCGAAGAAGCAGCGCCACATAACCTGTCTCAATTTGAGCTTCTAGTTCCAACGAGGCCCACTAGTGAGTGACCTAAGTTCCATACCTTTGGCAAGAATGCCAACCCCACCTACACGATTGAGTTTAATGAGTCTCCCTTTCTCTCTGGAGCTTTCATTTCCGTTCTCTGGAAGGAGCTTCATGGTGATTCGCACGTCAGAAATAGAGTTCACGGAGACATCATGGGGTGATTGACTTGTTTGCTTGTAATCGGGTTCACAGACGACACTAGTAAACTCGGTGCTGCACACTCAAGCTTGACGCTGTACTTGCGCTTCGTTATGCCGCCGTGACATGGGCGCAGTCCGCCACAGGTGGCACTGACTTCCCAGGTCAAATGGTCCCTTCATGATCAGTCTGGCGCAAGCCAAGATGTGAGCACCTACTGCTTATGGGCGCTTTTCGGTTTCGGTTTCGGTTCTGGGCTATCTGTGCCTTTTGTTTCTCGACACGGACGCCATTGATGGGGTCCCTGCCCAATGGTGAACGACAGCCTCCAGGCCGTGCTAGAGCCTAGGGAATATAGCCTGTAAAGGAAATGCGGCGCTATGATCATTTTCATGCCGCTGGGCACTCATTTGTTCAGTTTGTCATCGACGAAACTTCAACTCCGGCGTCCAGATCATGAACTTTCATGCCATATAATAAACTCCTCCTTCCTCATTCAAGTCCCCTAACATTGCCGATGGGAGTTGGCCACGTTCAAGCACATTAATCACCGCGGTTGCGTAACGATCTTGTCAATGGAATGTAGAGCTCTCTAGATGCGCAGCGCGAGGCAGCACGTATCGCACTGGCAGTTGAGTTTCGTATCACTCCAATAATTACTGGTCCGAGCCCTTGGAGAACACGTCCTTCCCTCTAGAGGAGCCTGATGCCCCCCTAGTCGCAAAATCAAGCGTCCAGTGGCACGTCCGGAGCCTAGACCCTTGGTCGGTGCAAAGCCCAAGTGTTTCGGTGCACAATCCTGTATCATTATGCGGATGTTTCGTCTGCCAAGGCCCAAGATCAACGCCCAAGGAGGGGTCGCAGTGAGGGCAGTAAGAAAATGAGTCACGAACGAAAATAAAAAGATAGTCGGTGCGATGGATAATCGTTTTGTGAATAAGCGATTCCTCATCATCATAGCCCCACGCCAGGCTGTTGAATTTCTCAAATCTCTGCCAAGGTGAGTCGGAGTGCTATGCGTACAGTATACGGCTTGTATATACTGGCGCAGACTTGTGTTAGGGCTTATGTTGGGAGGATATTTTAGACGGACAATAAGGCCGAATTACCATAGGCACATTGCGGATGCTAAGTCCTTCACCAGATATCACCGGAAAAAAAGGATGTACGCAATCGACTCAGCCTCCAGGCTGTGGCAACGTCGAACGATCGACTCAGAGAGAGGCGCGAAGGGCGGACTTCGGGAATTTCTAGGTGGCTGAGGACACAAAGAGAATGTCCAGGACACATTGTTCGTAGAAATTCCAAGATCCGGATACTAATACAACGATCCATTCTCCATACAGATTTTACAGAGCGGCGCTCGTAAGCTGGGCACTGTCCACGTCAACCCAGCTGCTCCGTTTGCCACTGCACAGTCGAAGGAGCATAACGTTAAGAAAATCCACTGATGGACCTCAACAAAAAGTACTCACTCTCCACCCTTCAAAAACCTGGAGCTTTTCAACACAATCTTCACTGTCTTCACCTCAAATCCATGGAAACCAAGTTTCACCCCCAGAATATCCTTCTCGTCCGTCTCCACCAAGCCAAGTTTACTCTCCTCGTCTTCCATCAAGTTGGTCAAATAAACCTTATCGATATCCTCCGCGTAACCGAGTTTCAAAAGCGCTTGCGCGTGACCTCCGTACGCCTCGTACAATCGAAGCACCACTGAGACGGTCGGTTTGGAGTTAGAGCTATGGTCGGAGTCCTCTGAATCCTCGTAGGTGTCGTACTCCCCGCGTTTGATTGTTTCTACAAACACGTTCGGTGCACCGTCGACTTGTAAGCGGCCCAATCTTGACATTGAAGACAAGTCACGATGCCCAGAGAGGTACCGATCTATAAAAGCAAGAATTGCAAAAGTATGTTATTTAGTACGGAAGCGCGGAAGGGCGGGTAATACTTGCATTGATTTCTAATGTTGAACTGTACCCCAGCCACGGGAACGTCGGATTGGAGGAAATGACCCAGATGAGGCATTACAGCCCAAGAGAACACGTGCTTTCCTGCGCGTATTGTAAATTTAGGGAAGGCTTAGCTACGATCGGCGGAGGGGAACAAAGTTCGCACCTTGATCTTGCTCAGCATCGGGAGCTGTGGCGGCTCTCAACAAGGAGATACGAAGGACATTGCCACGGCACGAGAACCCGTACTTGGATTCGGAGAGTATCGCCACACCGTACCCATACTCGCTAAGGTCCGCGTACTAGACACACGAACAGTCAACGAGTGGCAGCGACTCAAACGACATGGAGACCAACCTTGTGTCCACAGACTTCAAACTACGCAACGGATATCAGAAACGACATATCACGTGACAGAGGGTCCATAATAGATACCTTAGCCATATCCCAAGTCGTGTTCTTATGAGTCGGACGCTGAACCCATCCAAACTGCGTTTCATAAGTTGCATTGTCGCTGTGGATGTTCAACGGGACCTCGACTAGTGACGAAACGTCAACCAAGGATATTTGACGGCAAAGAAGTTCACTCACACTTCAAGAATTCATGTCGTTGGTGCCAATCCACAACAGCGTCGAACCTAAATAAAGAGCGAGAATCGGTATTGACCGTAGCTGTACCCTGCCGTGAGCTTTATGCTTGGCACGACGTAGAAGTGAAACAAACCGGTGACAGCGTCCAGCGAGATCTAGGTCAAGGCATCAGTCACGAGCAAGGAAGGGATGTATATCCAAGGAGGAAGGTCCCCTTACCATCACGGTAATCGTACTCTTTCCATACTTCAACTGCGCCTTAACAGCAGCGCGCAAAGGCCCATGCGCCACAACCGTAATCTCCTCAAACTTCAACTCCTTCACCGTCTCCAAATGATGAATCTCCACATCCCAAGCATCCCAATAGTTGGGATGATCCTCAAATATCACCAGCCCCCCAGTGGACCCCTCCGGAATGAGCTCTCGACCCAACTTGACATCAATCAAACTCGTGATCCTCCCTCCAGAGAGCGTCATCTGCACACTCGAGTTTCGGAGGACAAAGTGATCGGAACCGTTCGTGAAGACGGAAGCGTGCAAGCTACCGATGTTGTTGTGTACCGAAGCGTCCAGCTTGCCGGTGGTATCCATGATTGCATATCCAGACCCGTCGGAATCGACTTGAGCGATTGCGCTTCTCAAGCTAGAATTCGAGGAAATCCCGCTAATAGGGAGTTGGATGACTTCACGCCGAGGGAACGGCGTAGGGTTGAAAGCGACGATATCGGTGAGTTGGGTGTTGGAATGAAGCTTGGTGTCTGAGGTGAAAGATGTGGAGTCGGGGTAGATGACGTTGAGGGCTTCTTCGAGAAGACGTTTGCCGTCCTTTGCGACCTCGGCATACAGTTTTTCGGCGTCCTCGTAGACCATACCGCTATAGGGAGTCTGGTTGAGCAGAAGGAATCCAAATAAAATCATTGGTAACATACATAGCAGACCCAGGAAGGACTGAACGGCGCTATCAGCTATTATTCGCATCTCAAGAGACAACGGAACATACCATCATGGACTTTGAGCAGAAAGCAAGCATAAGGCAGTCAGCGTCAGAGAAAAACGGGGCTGGGAAGACGAATACACACATTGGTTCAAAAGAACCTTCTCCCAAAGTTCATCAATATGTTTCTTGGGGTAGGCGTAGCTCGAGTTGTGCATAAGGGATGCAACGGAGGCCGCGTTCTGAAGGCAAATTCAACGTCGGTATTCCAACTCGCGACTTGATTCCACGAAGGAGAGCAAACCAACCTCGAGAACCAGCAGTAGAACCTCCGAGTGACGATTGCCTTTCTTGATGGATCCTAACAAATATGAAAGATGAGAAAGAACGGACGACAGAGCTCAGACGATGAGCACCGTACCATGAGAAGTATACGTCCCGCGATGGAATTCAAGGTAGAGTTCTCCGTGCCTTGCAAGGTAAGCGGAATTGATTAGATCCCAAAACCTCCGGCCCTTTTGGAACGATCTAAAAATCTCACCAATTAGGCAGCCGCTTCCCTTCTTCTGACTTCTTCAACAGGTGATCAAAGAACTCATCAACAGAGTGGCCCATATTAATAGGGGGAAGCTCTCGGTGCTGGTTGTTAGTAGCTCTGATACGTCGGAGCTGGAAGGTGGAATATAAGTTGAATGCAGGAAGCAAGACTGGAGGGATAACTTGATACTCACGTTCTCCAACATCTTCGGGAGAGGACCTCCACCACCGTCTCCATTACCGAACACAAGAAGTGAGGTGTCGGACGATTCGATATTCTGATACGGGATCAGTCTCGAGCAGAAAGTGGAAGCTTAGGGAACTCTACCTACCTTGTGGTTAGTAACACCCTTGTTGACATCGCCGACAGTAGCTTGGGCGGTGTACGTATCGACTGCGAGTGTACTAGATCAGTAGCTATTACCAACGAAGAGCAGCACGCACATACCAGGCGTCATGTGGCACAAAACCTGTGTACCGTCGATACCTACCCAGTTGAACGTCGAGTGAGGGAATACATTACTACAGTACGCGTTGAGTCCATTTCAGGAGAGAGACCGAAAGCACGAAAACATACATGTTATTCCTGTAAAGAACCAAAAAGCCCAGCTCAGCGCAGTTTCAGGAATTGAAAGCGAACAACTCACCAGCTCAGTTTCTGCGTGAAGAAATACTTCATCCCAGCGCCCCTAATGATTTGCGGATACGCCCCCGTCAATCCAAAGGAGTCAGGCAACCACGCCGTTTCACAACGCTTCCCAAACCGCGACTCGAAATACCTCTGCCCAAACACGAATTGCCGGACAAGAGCCTCGCCACTGGGCATGTTCGAATCGTTTTCGACCCACGAACCACCGACGGGGTGGAACTTGCCATCCAAGATTTTGTCTTTGACGCGTTCGAACAGAGTTGGGTAGAGCTTTTCTAGCCATTTGTATTGTTGGGCGGAGGAACAGGCGAAACGGTGTTCGGGATAGCGGTCCATGAGGTCGACCTGGGTGGACCAGGATCGGGCGACTTTTTGTTGGGTGACGTGGTAAGGCCAGAGCCAGGCGGTGTCGATGTGGCAACTTTGGGACGCGGAGAGAGGGAACGGTGGGTGGTAAGTACGCGTACGGTAGTGAGAGTTGGTACTGGTGACTCACTGGCCGATTCCCCAAATCTGAGCGGACTTGTAATCCTTGTAGATCTTCTCCCCTTTCTCTTGCCACCCTTCACCGAAAACCCCTTCGGCGATTTGACGACACTTGCGGATTGCGGAAGCGTCGCCAGTTTGGAACGCGTTCATGATTTCATTTGCGGCTACGAGGGCTTGGTTTTGGAGTCTAAGAAGGTGTCAGTGGCCGAAAGATGGAGGTGAAAAGACTCAAGAGAGACTCACGAAGTGTTACCAGGAACTGTATCAATGATTTCACGAAGAGTCGTAAAGTCCCACAACAAATGCCAAGCTTCCATGTTCGGCACGACCAGATCCGCCGATGCGAGGGAGAAGAACCTGTTCATCTATACATATCATTCAGAATGCCAGATGTATGGTGTGAGAGAAAGCAGGCCATTGACGTACGTCGGGAGGGGCGATGGTGTCGCCGTTCCATGGCACACCGAACATGCCATTGCAAGTGGATTCGATGACAAAGTCATAGGTTCCTTTCTGACGGGCTTCCACAGGGATGATGTACTCGACTCTACGATCTCCACCGAAACCACCTGTGATTCCTTGAAGCGGTACGCCGTCTGTTGTGTAGATCATGGCTTCGCAACCTGGGTCGAATTCGACTGGAGGGGAACGTCAAGTCTGAGGATAAAGCGTGTAGATTTTGACGTACATTGCACTCGTTCGTATTGCTGCCAGTACCCAGGAATGTTGACGGTGACTTTCCACCAATGGTTGGTCTAGAGAGCGTTCAGCTACGGTTGGCTTATCCTCTGGAAGACATATTCACCCCTGAGAGGAAAGCTGAGGATCACGGTCAATCGTAGCAGTTGAATACACGTACATGACGGTCCGAACGAATCTCCCTTCTTTGCTGGCTTGAACTTTTGCTTCATAGCTTCCTCGAAGGTTGGTTTGGTCAAGCCTGGCGCGCTCCATCTGAGCTCTTCGTCAGACCAAACTTCTGAGTGAGGACAAAGTTAACAACGCACACTTGGAGCTTGACGTGGTCAGCATTGTCAACCCTGTGGGTGAACAACACAGATGATAGATTGACGTCGGAAAAGTGACCGCCAGTGAAGTTGTTGAGCCTGTCTCGAGTGAGGCTTTTAATCCATTTCTGGCCTGGGCTGTAGTTGAGCTCAGGATATGAGCTGCTGTTATGATTGTGATGATGATGGTGGTGGGAGCCCATGGGGGTTTGCATAATGATGGTGGTCGTTGAGAGACGGCCTCCCTATCACTGTCTGGGCCCCAGGGGCCAGCGCTACTTCAACTTGCGTCTACCCCGCATTCGGCACTTTTCGGCAACCATCAGATTTTGAGCGCCAAGTTAAAAAGGCCTGCAAGCCTTGCCATCGACCCTCGAGTCGCGACGCTCAGTCTACCACCACGCCTTAATTGGGAGAATACCTCAGATTTCTCTGCACTATTCAAGATCGAAAACTTTGTTCGGCGCTACCTTGGTACGCGTCTGAAGCCCTCGTCAATTGTCGAAATTCTTCAGAGTCCGGAATGTCCGTTATGGAGGAACTGCTAGAACAAGAACTCATCAGCTCCTTCCTCGAGTTTGATCACCACTCCTGCACTCATTTATTTTGATACATAATTCACATCAATGCCTTCCTTCCGCACAATTGCTGCCCCCTTCACGTCAGCTGCCGCCCTTCCGCATAACGCTTTGAATCAGCCCACCCCCACAAATCCCTACGCGAGGCGGGCTGCTACCGGTTCTACGCTCTCACTCGGCCCAAGCGAAATTGTGAATAAGTTGCTTTCAACCTTGCCGGAGTTGCTATTTCCACCGACGTTCTCGTCCGTCTGCTCGTTAGCTTGGTGACCGTGAGTCTCTTTTCTTCCCTTACAATCTCATTCCTCGCGCCCAGCCCATCGTTGCCTGTATTAAATCGCCCTCATTGTGACCGCTCAAGGCGAATTGGATGCATGCACCAAGATCTTCGCATCCCTCTGCGTTAGCCTCTGCGCTTTCCTCCAGTTCAGCTTTCCACGCTCATTGCATTCTGTGCCCGCTTGGGTGTTGACGCCTCCGTTACTGCTTTCATGAAGGCTATTTTGCGAACTGAGCTTTGATTCTTCGGAGGTTTCTTCGAGGCTCTCTCGGAAATATAAGAAATGGCTGACTGCGTAATTACCGCTAATAGCATAAATCGCATATATCTTATTGTATCATTATTCTTAGGCTCATCTTCATGCTCATCTCGAGTAATATGCTCGTAGAACAGTGTTTGACTGTAGTGTAATTTATACATATCTTCTGTAAGTATTACTGCTTCTCAGGTTAGCGGTCCATATGTATCCCTGCTACGAACCTTAATTCTCAGAGCTGAACGCTGAGCCTTTAAACGGATTTGAATGACATGACGATGACCTCGTCAAAATTTATTCTCATACTGAAACCCTGAATAAACGATTGAATGGACTTGGATATTTTCCGTCTAACTTTCATCCTTGTTGTGTATTCGATGTTGTGGGTTTACAACTCGAAGTCGTTCCGCACTATAGCCTATAGCCCCGCTGACCGCACTTGCCCAGATTCCCACGTCAGGACAACCCGTAGTGCCGTAACCTACATGTATAAATAGAGTGGTCCAGGTTTACATAGTACCCCCACGCATGCGAGCCTTACCATCGACCCGCTGCACTCAGATATTCTTCCGGAGGATCTCCGTCGCATGTTCATCTAATAAGGACATGTAAGCGCTCTTTTGGTTCTTTATCACTATTCTGAGATGTCATACTAGGGCATCCACCATCGCTACACCCTCGACCATGCTTCTGCACCGTCCCCATGAAGTTCTACTTAACTCCCTTCCCGATATCCCCCCAAACGACTCCTTGTACCACTCACGTCCATCCACCACTACTTTTACGGCTAAGAGGACGTTGCCTGAACACTGTAATTTGGGGAAGACAATCGATCAACTTACTCGAGATCTTAGGTTTAGCCATTCGACAAAGTTGCATATACCGCCAGTGGCTCTAAACCCGTGCGCTCCCTACATTTGGAACAACCGCTATGGCGGTTCTCAATAAAATTAACCTTGTGAATAGATTCGAACTCCACAGATATCATCAGGACGTGATTGTTGCGCCGGCTTTACGCGTTCTTTCCCAACTGCAAAGAGATAAGAGCAAAACTCGCTTGCATTCGTCCGTCCAAATACCGGTTGAAGGTGCGCGCCCCATGGACAAGTACAATGAATCACACTCAGTTACCAAGCACAGGTACCTCAGTAATTAAGGTCAACTGTGAATCGGAGGACACGAATGTCGAGCACAAACTTCCAGTCGTTCTCCTCCTAGTGAGGTCTTTGATGAAATTCCTTCGTTCTTTCATTATACTCATATTCAGCCGCTCAGCCACAGGGCAGCATCGACATGTCTGGCCATTTTGCCCACCTCCACTTTCCAACGGCCGTCGCTAGCTATCTTCAGGACCTAAAGGAGGAGCGCCCATACAGCTATATCATCTGCAGCGACCCTTGCTCGCTCATTGTTCTCCACCCAAAGCCTTCGGACGAGGACGCGCAAGCTGTTTATGAAGGTCTTTCGCTCGACTCATCTCGCTCCGCTCTTCGCGTGGCCATCGCGGCGTACACCCTAGCGGCCCTTCCTGACAATTTCATCTTGAAGCCATTCCGAGTTGCGAGAATCATTCCTTTAGGCTGCATCCCCAGCCCTCACACAGAGATGGATCCTGACGAGAAAGTGTTCCAGACGCACCGTCGCCACGCTGATTTCGATTTTTTCACCCTCACTCAGGATGAAAGTCGAGCCCGCCAATTCTTTCGCTGGAAGGAACACGCTCATGCCACCGCTCCTGAACCTTTAGTTTCTGGAGCGAGATTGGTGTCCCGAACGGACGCCTACTCCAAAGATGAACAGCAGCTAAAGCCGTGTTCCCCGGTCGACGACCTTCATTCTCAAGCTCTCGATCATATGCAAATCGTCCAAAGGAAAGATTTGCTACGGTCCACCGTGGAACTCTCTGTATCCCGTTCTTTTGCCATCGAGATTCTCAGCGATCTTACGCCAAGTGATCCGCCTGCTTCCGAGCGGGAATGCGCCGTATACAGGTGTCGCTTGGTTTCTGTCGATGGTGAAGAGATCTCTTGCCCAGCGAACCTCTGCGTAAAGCTTTTCGACGACAGACAGGCGTTCATGGGAGCTCCTGGGCGGTTCATATGGTGGGGAGACTGGACGACAAACGAGGACTGTGTTCGACGTGAGCATGCAGCGTACACAAGACTAGCATCCCTGCAAGGGTCTTTGTTGCCGTGGTATTATGGAGCGCACGAGGTGATACACCTTTCTTTCCTTCATCTATGGATGTATGACACTCATGACTACGACTTCTAGTTCACTCTCCCCGACGGACGCGTCTTATATGGAATCCTCATGGAATATGTTGATGCGCCTTCACTCAATGAGCTCGGGGCCAATACGCTGGGTGACGATGAACAGATACAACTGGTTTGTCTGTACTTTAACGTGCAGTGTACTGTGCTAATTTATGCCCTCCCAGATCAAGAGCATCCGCCACATCGTCTCTGCATTGCAATGTGCCGACGTCTCACAACTTGACTGGCACCCAGGACAGCTTCTTTGTCCTCGCCATCCGGTCCAGGGTCATTATGCCGTTCTTATAGACTTGACGAGGACAAGCATGGCCATTGATCCTGAAGAGTACCATGGCACAGATGATCTCGAGGCTTGCTACGCGATGTTCTGTGATGATGACCCGGATGTACGAACGGGGTTACGAAGGGAACTCGTCGACGCTCACTTTTGCTGGAGAGAGGACTGGGATCCGAGGCCCATCCGTGGTATTGACGGATCGAGGCTTGAACCACCGAATCCGTATCGAGAGTTGTTCAAGGAGGTCATGAAAACGGGTTAGTGAGAAGAAGCCAGCAGTTCAGGCAGGACTCATCTGTAAATACTTGTGGTTCTATTTTGATAACATCGGATAGTAGAGGCCGGCTTAAAACCCCCACCCATACGACGTGGCCTAAAGTTTGCTTACGACAATATGCTATAACAGCTAATGAAAAGAGGCAATGAAGTTATCGATTTTCAACTAATACAACAGGCTCATATTCTGGGTTCGAAGACTAATGTCAGGTAGGTGCTCAATAATCGTTACGTTGCGAGGAAGCGCTGGAAAGAAGAATAGGGTCAGCTAAGAAAAACAACGGAACAACGACAAAGAGAAAGAAGATTGAGTTGGGAACGACTCACATGAAAGTTGAACGGTAAGTATGTGACCGCACACCCTCAGCTACTTGGGAATTTGCTGAGACTGATCCCACGCCTTACGAAATAAGATAATTAGCACTTTGGGAAGTAAAGGAGATGGTGACCGAATACGCACCTCCTTGGCCTTTTTCCTAGGCGTGGTGAACACATCGGGCTCTTTATTCGGGAAGAAATGGGCCAACCCGATGGGCTCACTATTCGGGCCGAAAATATCTACGGTGTAGTGATCCAACTTTTCGGAAGGGGACTGGTGCAGGGTATCGCTGGAAAGCAGGTTAGTGTTGCCAGCAGGGAGGGCCTCCGCACTCTGAACCTACTTCAATACGGCGCCTTCTGCTCCCGGCAATGTGGTGCGGATCTTATTTTCATACTGGTTTAGGGATTGTAGAATGAACCGCTGGGACTCCGTAACCGTCTGAAGGCGTGTTTTCCTTGTACTCTGGAAGAGTGTATTGAGTGTTGCAAAATTGATACGGCTGAATGACATCTGGGCTTTGCTGCAAGTTACACACTGAGAGGCACGAATTGGAGGTCTGGGAGATGAGTGAAGACTTGAGTCGAATTGTGGAAGAAAGGCGATCTTGCGGTTTAAATGTACTCAGAGGTACTCAGTTCAAGCCAAAACTGTCCAGTCAAGTAATCAGCAGGTAGTAAGGTGATCTCGATTCTCGGCGTTGTGTATGCGCGTGGAAGGGTTCACTGCTCTTGCACAGATAAAAAGGCATCTATTTGGGAAGAGAGGGGACTTCTGTATGGCCGCAACAGACTGAAAGTAGCAGTAGGTCAGTGTAGTTGAACTGTGTGAGACGATTCCAAGGGTTGCAGAAGTCGGACCTCGACTGAGCCGCGAGCGTGGGTTTCGCTATACGGCGCATGAGGGCGAACATGCGCAGATAGAACAGGCATCTGACTCCTACGGTGTGACAGGCTGATGGCATTCTGGTGTGCGGCGATTCCAAAAGTCCAATTTGTGGGAGAATCTCCATTGAGTACGGAATTTGAGGTTATTGAATCTATATAGACCGGGATGTCGCCTTGAGATAACCTTGAGATAGCCAGGAACTTGGGGACGCATGAGGTGCTGCTGTATAATAGTCAAGGGGTTGTCGTTTGTCTGTCGTTTGACTCAATCCGTCGGCAAATGCCGAGCGAAACTTAGGGTTAGGTTTGCATGAGCACTACGGGCGGGGCCGTGAGAATGGCTTGTCCCAGAGGACCTCGAGGACCTCGCCAGAAATAAACTCTTCCTCGCTCGCTGAAGAGTTCTAGTTAGCGCTCAAGCTCTTACTCCGACATATGCCGCCTTCATTGGCCCTTTCACCTCCTTTTTCTCGATTCCTGGTCCGCACAATGAGGACCGGAGCTAGCGAGCAGAGCAAAAGAGGCTATATTCTGGGTGTGCCTCATCAAATACTCCTTCGTCCCCCACCTGCACCACCCACTGTATCATCGCGTGACCACTGGCCCTTACGCGAGGTATATAAGCAGCAGCATCCGACCTATTCATTTCGGTCAACGGTCAACTCTGAAGGCACTCTCTCTTGGGTAGTGCGCAAGTTCTCCGAGAGCCTTCGTGACCGTCATCGTACCAAAATCCTTTGGCCTACTGACCATGGGGACTTTGTCGGAAAGAACTCCGCAGAGCAGTTGCAAATGTACTATACTGACGTTCTCGTCGCCCCCGTCATGGATCTTTTCTCTCAACTACGTGCACCCTATATCAAGGATCCTTTACGCCTTGTAGCGCATCACTCGAAAGACGGTGTGTTGTTTCATAGAGTCACCGCCATCCAACGAACAGTTCACTGACTGTCACAGGTGCCTCTGTCATCTCGGTGACGTCGGTGTATCCTCCCATCCCGGACGCACCGCCGATCTCTGTCAGTACGCCTACCATGGTTTTCGTGGTATGTCCCAGCCTCCCCTTGTTTGACATCATGTTCACACCACCTTAGCCTCCCGGCTCTCTCCCCACTACCAACGATGAACTAGCTCGCTCCGAACTATTATCGAGACACCTGAGTGACGCTTGGAAGTGCGATCCTACCGTGAAGGTGATTTGTAGCGATCTCGCCACACTTTATGTATTCTGGCAGGACCCTGCTGTAGCAAACACTGTCGTGGTTGAGCGCGTGTCCGTCGACTTGGACTCCCTTCTTGTTGCTATCCGAGTCGTCGTTGCTTCATACACGTACGCCGCTCTCCCGAGAGGGATGCATAGTGCATATCTTGCGTTTCCTCAGACGATCGCAATGTTTGATGCTCCTGATGTTTCTGGCTGTTTACCTGACCCGTCCATTCCAATGCCGACGGACGAGCAGGTCATTGCGACGCACAAGCGCTACTCCGACTTTGATCTTTACACCTTAAAGAGCATACCGTCTCGTGCTCTTCAATTTTTGCGCTGGAAATCCCACGCTCTCGATAACGTCTCGCAGATAAAGACCGTACGGTCGGGGGATGTGCTGTCTGCTACGACCAATGGATTTTCTCGATTGAACGCCACTATTCAGCCTTATTGGCCTGTGGATTTCGATTCTATCCCCGCCTCTACAATGCAATTTCTTCAAGACATCCGGCGTAAGCCACCCCTCGACGAACATGTATGCCACCTCCTCTCAGATTCTACGCGATTTCGAGTCAAGGTTCTCGAGGAGCTTGCATCCGAGCACTCGATGGTATACCGATGCGAACTCGTCTCTGTCGATGACGAATCATCAGGTTTGCCCGGCCATGGCGTTTCTTCCCTTTGCATCAAGCTCATTGATGACCGTCTATCCCTTTTAAACATACCCTCTGAGCCTGAGGAGCTGGATGTTCATCCGGACGCGTCGTTATGGTTATATTGGCGTTCGGCGGAAGACTTTGCACGTCAGGAGCATGCAATTTATGATCAGCTCTCTTTTGCGCAAGGTGCAGTAACTCCATGGTACTACGGTGTGCACAAGGTGAGTCAAAATACCAGTGCCGTGAGCGTACGGTTGTTAAGCCTTTTACCTGACTGGCGCTTTTTTTTGCCCGTCTCCTCATGGTTTCCAGTTCACACTTCCTAACGGACACTGGGTTTATGGAGTGCTTATGGAGTACATACCGAAGGGGGAAACTATCACAGATGCTGTTCCTACGATGGATGCCACTGAACATCCTACTTTGGTAAGTTATGCCCTCCCGTCACCATACAATTTTCTTCAATACCTCAACATCCTGATTCAAACCTGCCGTTAGATCCAATCCGCGAGACACGCTGTCCGTGTTCTTCAACACGCCGACGTATCTCAACACGATTGGCACGAGAAGCAAGTACTAGTCCTCCACACCCCTACTGGGCTTCCCTACACCGTCCTCTTCGACTTTGCATGGGCAACCACTAGCGTTGAACCCGAACGTCATGCCGGAGACGATTACACAGAAATGCTCCGGCTTCTGGACAAGCCTCTGAGGAGCGCGGGGATGACCACGAAGTCTCTGTTGTATCATTATGGGGGACGGGAGGTATGGGATTGCAGAGTTAGCTCCTCGTTAAAGGGTGATCATGACGGTGAAACTCTGCCGCTCCATGCAGAAGATCCGTATGCTTGGGTCTGCAGCGGTTGAGCCTGGAATCTGGATTGAAGCAATCCCCCTCTGGATTTGGACCGCAGCGGCCAAGTTGGAGGGGGAAAGATAACGTTAAACCACCTCGATAGCACGCCAAGAGTCGCAGCTTTTGCGCGTCGATGCGTGAGTACATGTATGTTACATAAGATAGCAACTTCGAATATTGATATGCAAATACAACATGAGAATAGCAATTAAATAATGCAGACTGTCTGACGTCCATACTATCGTCCCCATTGTCCCATGCCATGTCCGTTAGAGCCCATGTTTACCATTTCGCCATCCCAGTCGTACTGAGCCTGATTTTGCGCACCTTGATCCCACTGTCCAGGTCCACCTACGCCCATCTGCATCATCGCAGCAGCTGCACCACCGTGTTGGAACATCGGCATTTGCTGCTGGAAGCCACCTCCTTGCATCATCCCGGGCATATTCATGTTCCCCATCCCCATCCCACCCATGTGCATGTTCATTCCGGGAACGGCCATCCCATTCATCCCGCCCATGTTCATCCCACCACCCCACCCGCCCATACCAGGGATCCCAGGGACCATCCCACCCATACCATCCATACCGTTCATACCATTCAGCCCCATATTCCCCATACCCATCTGGTTCATCATCCCGAACGCACCAGGCTGCCCTACACCCATCAGAACATTTGACGGTAGATTGACTCCCCGATTCCCGTTGTTGTTGAACCGCGGGGCTTGGGAACCCATCCCAACCGGTACACCCCCAGAACTTCCTCCCCCACCACCCCCGGCCCCTGCCGTCGTCGAACCAGGTCGGAAAGGCGACTTGGGTCGTAGCGCATCGATATCAGAGCTCATGGGTACAACAGCCTTCCCTCCACCTGCCAACTCTTTAATTCCTGCATCCCACTTCTCGCGATCCCATCTCGACACTTCCCCACCGGTACCGTCTTCTCCTTCGACATATATCGTCGGGTCGGAGCCTTTTTCGCGGAGCAAGTCCTCTTCTTCGATTTGGTTGAGCATCGTCACCCAACCACGTCGTAGCGACGAGTTCGCCCGGCCGAAGATCTCGAGTCGACGTGTTCCGAGACAGAAGTTTTCGATTAGGGTGTACATTTCGGGAGGTTTGCGCATGGGGTCGGTTGGGTCGCCTTCCCAGAATATTACGTCGGTGTCTATAGATAATGAGTGAGAAACTGGTTCGACCACGGGAACTTCAGGAGACGGACCAACGTTGCAATGAACGAACCAACTATCCGTGGACCGACGGACAGTCCCCCGGATGCCGATAAGACAGTGTTGTTTCGTTCGTGTCAAAAGAGATGTCGTTGGTGGATCTGTCTGTGAACGTCTAGTGGGTGAGCTGAGGAGGGAAAGAGCACGACTTTGCAAGTGCGTACCCCAGGCCCTTTATTACTGCTCTTGTTCGTCTTGACCCAGACCACATCTTCACACCGTCTATAACCCCACTTTGCCAACACGTCTCTCCCTCTCTCTAGACCTTCCCCTGCACCGCTTCCAACCCACAAAAACACGAAGCTCGGGTCTGCTGCCAACGAGGGAACCGGAAGGTTTTGAAGGTCGTCCCAGGTGAAGGAAGACGAGAACGGTGGGTCGAGTAGAATTACATCGAATTTACACGGGGAGATCGTGTTCAATTCCGAGAAAGGGAGATACATAGGCGGTAATGAGTATTCCTTCACAGACGCCTTCTTCAGATTCAGAAGTCGTTGTTGTTTTGGGTATCTAAGCAAAGACGGGTACAGTGAGCGTAAGAACTGAGGATTTAGAAGCAACGCAAAACACACTCTTCAAACCTATGCTCTGGTTCGGCTCCCAGTACCCAGTTTTGCGGCCATTCCCCAGAGTCGACGTATCGTTGGGAATAGTCGTTTCGTATAGTCTCTTCCTCTGGAACGTAGTTCCGATATTTAGCGGCTCTGGCTCTCTTAGCTGGTGGTATATCCTGTCGAATTCGATGTGCTCTGGGTTCTGTCGGAGATGCAGGTGGAGAATCTCTGCTCGTTATGGGTGAAATTGGGGGTGAAGGTGTAGGTATGAGCGGTAGCTCAATCAGGTCGAGGGGAGGTGAGTGAATAGATTGGAGACGGTCACGAAAGGACCTTTGAGATTCCCGTACTTGAGATAGCAGTGTCGCGTGAGCAGCTAAAAGGTCGTTTGCAGAGCTGATTATTTGGGTTGAACCCGACATATTGTCAGTATGAGGCCTTCTGCGACGCGTCGTTGAAGGACCTGCTAATAATGGATTGTCGCCCGGGGTTATGAGAATAGTTTAATGGGTCGTTTAGAGGGCGGCTAGCGACATGAATGATGGTGGTTGCATGCCAAAGTGCACCTGCCCACCGGCGCTTACCCTACGCCCGTGCCTGGCTTTGCCACGACTTCGTTCTCGGATGCCACTAAGTCTATAGCTCGGACTTTTGGTGTCGAGAACCGCGTGGCTTTTCATGACCACTATCAAGTACTGGAGAAACAATGTTACAACAAAAAGGTCGACAGACTACTTCATTCATTCATAGGCGAGAGTCGTACTGAGTGAGCCTCTCATATCAGTCCTTGTCATTTGTCAAAGTGATCCTGGTTTTCCCATTCTGGTACAACTTAATAGAGAAGATTTCGGGCTTCGCCAATCACCGGAACGCGAGAGATGTGTTTGGCTCAGCGAGGCCAATGAGAGAACTATGGAAAAGTATTGAGGCAACGTTCGGAGTCCGGCCCGGTTTTCTCATCATTACGCAGCCGGACTTTTGAGAGACTCTGCATCCGCAACCTCCACCACCATCATGCCTTCCTCAACGTCGACACACTCAAGCCCTGATCCTACCCCAGCCAGCCCACCTGCGAAAATTGTAGAAGAGAAGGAAGAGCAGGAGGAAACGGTCAACAAAGCCGAAGGAAACGAAACCCCGAGCTCTGAAGAAGAGAAATCCGACAATCCCAACACTGCTGCTACTTCACAGCCAGAATCACAGCCAGAATCTGCTTCTGCAGCTTCTACACCATGGCAAGCGATATATTCACCCCAGTTCAACGCCTACTACTTTTACAATGCAGAGACCCAGGAGACGACTTGGGAGAATCCTCTTGTATCAGATTCGGCCACGTCGTCCTCTGTTGATCCTTCGTCGACGGCAGCAGCAGCAGGACCGTCAACGTCGTCTAGCGAAGAACCATCATCATCATCGGCAGAATCTTCGTACCCTACTTCTTCATACTCTGCCCTACAAGCTGCAGCTATCGCGCAAGGCATTGATCCTTCTCTCGCCCACCTAGACCCTTCACTCTCTGCCACAGGCCCAGGAGCGGGCGTGGCAGCAGCCCGTTTCAACGCTCGGACGGGTCAGTTCGCCCGCTCAGACTCGAGAGATCCATCCCATCTGTCGGAATACGAGAGAATGAAACGGATGAGCGAGTTTTACTTCGACGTGAATGCTTGGGAACAGCAGACAGCGAGAGATCAGGCTGAAGAGGCAGAGGGAGGCAAGAAGCGGAAGAGACCGACCAAGAAGGATGTGGTGCGTTTTTCTTTTTCCGGTCAAGGCTTGCGTTTCGCGTGGCTGATGCTTGTGTATTTGTAGGAACGGTTCAAGGAGCAGAAGAAACAGAAAAAGATTGCAAAGACTGCTTGGTTAAGGACTTGAATCATTATTTAACTACATTGTATCCCGACCAGCCCTGGTGAATCAAGTATGTATACGGATTCGCAAAGCCCTAATATGTACAGTCCAACCTCCAAGTCAACGCTCAGCGTACCAGCTTTGGTGTGACACAGAGGCTTCTTCATTCGTTGGGACTGCCTAAAGTTGGCAAGGCATCCTTCATGATGCGAATTTCACTCGCGACATGTTGCAGGAACCCATGGTCAAAAAGAACATTACAGCATCGGCTTGACCTCGACCTCGACCTCGTGCCCCGCTATTTCCAATTTCTCCCTCTCGGTGGTGTCCGCCTAAAGCCTAAAATCTGTAAGGGGTCTTCTTATCCACTAGGAACATTGGAGGATCCCATTGATGAATGAAGCAGGTTACAAGAATCAATATATACGCCTTGGCCCATTTGTACATCGTCTCGTAGTAGAATGTTGGATACCTTTCGTAGCTATTTCTTGGCTATTTCACTCTCCGCATCTCTGAAGGGCAAGCGATCGGGATTCCCACGACATTCTTTCCTTTGTCTCTTCCCCCCATCCTGACCACCCCCAGCTGTTGAACAGGTCGCGTCCATTTCTCGTGTCTTCGTGTTGGAGGACTTTCTAGTGATTTTTCTGTGAGTTTTGTCGCCATTTTTTGTCGTATCTTCCTCCATTTACATTCATCGTCAGCTCAAGATGCCTGCCACTCGTA
This sequence comes from Marasmius sp. AFHP31, assembly GCA_024721195.1. Classification (NCBI taxonomy): domain Eukaryota; kingdom Fungi; phylum Basidiomycota; class Agaricomycetes; order Agaricales; family Marasmiaceae; genus Marasmius; species Marasmius sp. AFHP31. The sequence goes on from JANHQD010003232.1 coordinate 19,399, forward strand.
GTAGTAGAAGTAGCGTGTTACCAGCGACGCGTTCTGCCTCCAAAGCCCCCTCAGAACGTCGGTCTCGGTCGTTCATAGGGTGTTTCATGCCTCCTTTGGCCTGGTCGTCGTCATCTGATGTGAATAGTGACGAGGACGATCCCGTCCAGTTTGTTTCTCATCAATCCGGGTGCTCTACCCGCCCCCGCATGGCACGCACACGAAAATCACCCAGTCAACTTCCCACAACCACCATTACCTCCGTCTCAGCCCCTCTCCCATCACATCCAGGGACGAAAAGCGTCGAATACGTTCCGAGTCCCAAAACCGACCTTAAGATCCAACTCAAACCCTCCCCATCTGTGATTTGTATAGATGGGATAGAGCTCCGCCCGACAGTGGTGTTTGACACATTTTGGCGTTGGTGTGCAGAGAGGAAGGCTATGGACGATAGGAGACGCGCTGGGCAGGCATTTCCGTGCGTTGTTTCTAGATCCTTCCCTTCTCCAGCGCCTGATTAAGAATCTTCTAGGTGGACAGAATGTCCTACCTTGACGTCAAAGTATTTTTGCATGCCCTACCGTGTTCTCGACAGAGGATGTCAATACCTCATCCGCGAGATCATCGAAAAGGGTTCCCAGGACCCACGAGAAGTGGTCTTCCGTGTTATCCTATACGATATTTTCACCAAAATAGAGACTTGGGAGCTCTTAAAAGACGCGTTGGGGGAGTTGACGTGGGAAGGGTTTGATAGACGGGCCTACGGAGGTGTTCTACAGGATGCGCTAGACGACGGTGTGGCGATCTACACGGGAGCGTTCTTCAAACCCACGGGCCAACGAAATAAGACGGGTCAACCGGCACATCATTTTCACCTGCTTCTGTTGGAGCAGTTGATGGAAGGGGACGCGTTGTTGGAGAAGATGAGGGCGGCGGAGTATCTGGAGGACGTGTATGATTTTTTGATTGGGTTTAGGGGGATGGGACCGTTTACGGCGTATCAGCTGTTGCTGAACTTGTCGTATTCGGGGGTTATGAAGTTTGGGAATATGGATTTTGTGGTTGCGGGGATTGGATGTGTGTCGGGGTTGAGAAAGATGTTTGGGAAGGAGAGGCTTGCGGGGGCGAAGGCGGCGAAAAGGGATATTTATATCTCTATTATGAGGTGGATGGTCGACACGCAGGATGAGCACTTCGAGAGGTTGGGGTTGGAGTTCGAGGGATTGGGAATGGGGAAGGGGAGGGGGAGGGTACGATTGGAGCTTGCGGATATCGAGCATTCGATATGTGAGGTGGACAAGTATGCGAGGGCAATCCATCCGAGGATTGTCAATGGACGCAAGACTTTTCGGAGAGAGTATACACATAATCCTGCGAAGATCTTGCCTCCTGTGGTTCTTCCAAAGGCGTGGTTACATTCGGACAGGAAGGTGACCAGGATACGGCCTTACAGAAGGCCAGCGTCTTCGAGGAGCTCATCGCTTGAGACGCTCGCTGTTTTGGATGGGGACAGCCCATTGTCCTCGCGAGCTAGCTCGGAGTGTGCGTCGTCGGTTACGCTCACCGTGTCGGAATGCGAAGTCATGGATATGGTCGTGGATGTGGACAACCTGGACGCAGAGCCTGGGGACGATAACGACGAGATCGTCTTCCTTACCGACGTCGTGACGGAGGTTCAAGATTGTCAATTCTTCGATGGTATTCAGTACCTCGTTCTGTTGACGAGGCCTGATGGACGAGAGGATGAAGTTTGGCTTTCGAAGGACGAGCTGTGTGCAATCGCAAAGGGGAAGGATGCATTGCAGGAGTTTGGTGGAGAGCAATATATCATCGAGTATATTGCTGATGTGCGGGATGTGGAGGACGGGGGCAAGAAGACGAGGACGAAGAAGAAGAAAGGGACGAGCAGGGAGTTCCTGGTGTTCTGGGAGGGATATACTGAGGACGATGCTACTTGGGAGCCGGAGGAAATGCTTTTGAAGGATGCTCCCGCGTCTTTGGAGAAGTTTTGGAAGGCACAAGCAAGCGGAACACGAGAGTGAAGCGGCCTTTTGATGGTTCGTTCGTGCCTTCTCTTTTTCTTGGGATTTCTCGTTTCTTGTGCACCGGTCTTCGTCTAGGAGGCCAGCTCTAGCCTTCCAAGCAGCACCCTCTGGTGTGCTGTCTGAATGATGCACTGGAGACACTTTACTTGGGAGTCTCTGTGCCGTAGTTCCTGACTACATATTGGAGCACTTTGTAGCACTTGGCTACCCTTATCCTCGTTCGTAGAGTATATACTACGCTGTTCTACTTTAGTAGATACTGGGTCCCACCGTTTCTTGCGTATAGGTTACATCATGATCTATAACCTAACTAGCTAATCATCCTGTAACTGAATTCTACACCTGCGTTGATCCTGAAGTCACAGCCCGGGATTTGACTTCGCCGCAGCGCGTTGACAGCTGTTTACGCATACGCTCTTTTACTTTCCACCTCCACCTCGGGACCTTGCCGGTTCTTAATCGTATCCTCTTTCTTCCCAAGACCCACTTGACGCCCTTGCTAACAAGATGCCCCCCGCAAATTCAAATTCAACCGAACAGAATTTCCGGAGCAACCTTTCACAATTCGCATGGGCAAGAGGAGTGAATGACGACTCACATACCACTCAACAACCCCAGCAAGGTGGAAATGCGTTTTCAAGGTTCTATAACACGATTGCGGGAGATTACATACCCTTGAGGTCGAGTGAAAGGTCGAATGAGGAGGAGGCTTGGTTTGCGTTGTCGAGATGGGAGAGGTGCGTCTGTTGGAGGTGTCTCTTACTACGTGGATCGCTGACCGCAGAGTAGGCTACTGGGATTCGGAGCGTGTGTTTTGGGTGCTATAGTGTGCTTTTTCGTTGCGTTTATGACCATGTTGAGGTGAGTGTTGTGAATAAGCTAAGGGTCTCCCCACCCGACTCGAGCTCACGTTCTTTCCCCCTCTTCCGTCGATAGGCCGTCCAAATTTGCTCTGGCGTTCAGGTGAATACGCCCGATCGAACATTCCAAAGGGTGTTACTCAAAATGCACTTCCTACGCAGCTTGGGAAGCCTTCTAGTGATGCTTGGGTGCGTTCTTGCCTTTCATCCTGTGTTCCGGGACCCTGAATGTTAATATCGACCCCTGTACAGGTTCTCCGTTCTCATAGGCCCATTAAACCATCTCAAACATCTGGTATCAAAGGAGCGTTTACCGTTCACCTTCATCTACTTCACCAGTCTTGGACTCACGCTCTATTTCTCTCTTGGTGTGAGTCTCGCGGCCTGACACGTTCTCAGAAGAGCCCCATAAGGCTAATGAAATCCTCCCCGTAGCTCCACTCGTTCTTTGGGTCATTATTCGCTGGAATTGTGCAAGTGCGTACGGGTTTCCAAGTCTACAGGAATACTGACAAACCGCGTCAACTGCATAGATCGTGTGTTTGGTCGCCTATGTTCTGGCTTACTTTCCCGGTGGAACGCAAACGTTGAGGATGGGAGGATCGTTGGCGTTGAGAGGTGCTGGCAGTCTATTGCCTCGGTAAGGAGGGCAAGGGATACACAAAAGGGCTATCTTATTCTCGCATTTTGGTGGATCTCTGATGTATAACACAAGGCATATCTATACAAGTACTGGCTTTTGTGCGGTTACTGGAACGCAGAGTATTGGCGACGTGTTGAACACGTCGGCGCGATCTCTGTGGATTGCAGGCTTTGGTGGTGGACTAAATCCGTAAGGGTTTCGGTGTCACCGGGCTATAAAGATGTTTCATTCAGGCATAACCCGATACAAGCCAACTACAACCATCCCGAGTCTACAGCGATATCTCAAGCACACGTTTTCGCTCTCGAACCATGGAAGGGCCCCAAAACAATCGGCCACTCAAAGATACTCTTCCTTGATCCTTTTAAGCAGTGCGATATTCCGCTCCGTGCAGCCAACTCGTTCTTCAATCTCACATCTCTCAATATAAGCTCCTCTTTCACTTCCTTTCCGAGGTTCGTTGGACTCAACACTCAACGCTTCTCGATGAACATAGAAAAACGAAGCGGTGAGGCTACTGAGCACGCCAAATATTGCGAAAGATGCTAATTGCCATCGCCAAAAGCGAATCAAATTTTGGCGTGCATTACAAGATTACGTGTAGTCAGTATTTATACAGTCTCCTCTTATGTGGTCTCTGGATCACCATGCGTCCGATTTCGACTGGCGCGGGCTGGGAGTCCGATCTGCACTGTTTAACAACTCAGGAGCCTCCTTGCTAATCGTAGCCACTGGACCCGTGAACCAATGCACTCCTCCATACTTGGGGAAATAATACCACAGCACGGACAACACCATCACTCCGCCGAAGACAACCACCGAATAGTTCATGTCCGCGGCACTGGTCTGAGGAGTCGTCGGGAAGAGGAAAACAATGCCGAGGACGAGCATGAAAACGACAGCGATGACCGCAACTGGAAGGCTCTACAGGGATAATAAGCATGAGCCGGTGGGACAAACGTCTTGTAAGATTGCGCCAAAACTCACAAAGACCCCCAGACTGAAAGGTCCGGGCTTGAAATCGTTCTTCCCAATAAATCGGGCCACCATAGGGATGGCATATGCCACGTACAGAGCGGTGATGCCGATTGTGAATACTGCAGTGATTGCATTGTCTCCTGCAAAGGCTAGAAGACCCATTAGGAGAGCACCGACTGCGTCGAAGATGACCGTGTTGACGGGGGTTTCGGTGTAACTGTTCATTCTGTACAGCCAAGAAGAGAAAGGGAGTGCTAGCGCCGTATCGTCATTGCCTGAACTGTACAGAAAAACGAGCTGAATTTACCTCGATCACGACTGAAGGCAAATGTCTGCCTGCTTGCACCAAGGAGCTGAGATAATGGGGGCCACAGGTCAGAACAAATGTTCCCTTGGGTGTAACCATCGACGTACCATGCTCGAGCCCATCATGTACCTGAAAGACTTGTGAGTGGTTGAATCAGGTTTCAAAGTCAACACACTCACTGTACGATCACCACGAAAGCCCATATGGCGAGTGTACCTTTCTGGCCAAATGCATTGAAGAATATAGCAGCCATCGGTTGATCGTTGTCAACCAAGGCTTCGATATCTGTACCCATGTAGAAGGCAAGGACCATGTTGATAGCTGGGGTACCAGATCAATATATGACGGCGAAAGGCAACCAAGTGGAAGATACCTGTCCCTAATACTCCTGCTATACTGATCGCCGCGACGATCGCCCATGGGACAGCAACGGCGGCGTTTGTAGCCTCTTCACTTATGTGAACACTGCAGTCGAAGGAACCTGGTTGAATCTTATAAGCCCACGCGGTAGATTTATGTCAGACTTGAGACTGCTAGTCCGCACAAATTGTCCAAAGAGGTGCGAGCCAACTGTAGATGAATGCGAATCCGCTCGTCCAGCCATCCACTAGGTCCGAAGTTTAATATGAGCTTTCTAAACGGGGTAAGGCCAGAACGTACGATTGACAAAAGTTCCTAGCGCGAAACTAGCAGAGTTTTTGACCTCTGACGGCGCAGCAGCCGGAAGCGCAATGATTACTGCTAAACATAGTCTGCAGGTACTGAGAGAGGATTACTGCGACGGGGAAGGAGGATACTCACAAGATATTCAAAATCACGTACACTGTTTGTAGTCTCGCCAAAACCTCTGTCCCCAAACAGCATACTAACGCATGGGTAGCAATCACGGCAGCATAAACACCGCTAGAAGGACACGAACGTCAGACATCCCGCGTTTTGGAGCGAAGAGGAGAGAGGGTGTCAACTAACAACTGCACGGCGTTTGTAGCCTCAAAAGTCCCATTCGTCCCAATATTGACCGCTGCGGTGATTTGTGTCGCACATCCCCAATCTATGGAAGCAACTGCAGCGATAGAACCGATTGTATTTGCGTCTGCGTAAGAATTGAAAAGATGGTATTCAGTCCATATCAGAAGCACATGACGCTTCGACTCACATCCAACTATCCAGCATAGAAGGTTTCTCCACCTCGGTGACGACAGGGCAAACGTCCAGAAGTACAGCTTGAGCCGAATTAGTGAGTGCGATGATGAAGTTGAGCGTGATTGAACCAACCCCGCCTGACGTTGGAGCGGCAGATGCGAGTTCTGCCATCGACAGCCCCACGAAGAGAATGAAGATACTCGCTACAGCCCACTACAGACGGGGAAAAACGTATTATGATTCAGCAAGCCGATCAGTGAGACCAGAGGGCCCACGCACCCCCCAAACCATGGCGGGCCCACCACCATTTGGTAAAGAGTAGACCAACACAGACGCAATGGACGGTAGTAAACCGATGATGGAGAATGCGACACCAAAGACCTGAAAGGATTCATGTCTGAGACGGGACTTTTCCTGAATCTTCTTTAGGAACTGACCTCAAGCGGGGTAAAAGCGCGTTTGAACTCCTGCTTGTAGCCTAGGGATGCCAGAAGAGCCTCGTCGGCCTCTTTTACCGACTTCTTGGTGTTTTGTTTTGTAGCTGTCTCTGCCATTCGACGATAATTTCAGGGGAACGCGGATTAGAGGAGGCGTTCGATGATGAGGGTAGGTGGGAAAGGTTGACGTCTTTAGATGGGGGGTGAAGCACGGTGATTTTTCTAGCCGGGCGTGGTGTTATCTAGTGTTATTCGGTCAGGCGAGCGATAAGCCAAAAATACGATTAGACTTACCATCTGGGAACTATGCGGATGATGTCGATAGTGTTTGAATGGCTTGCGCGGGATGATCGATGGCCATTATTCTCATCACCACCTCGGGCACACGCTCTCGCACTTCTGAAATGAACGCGAAATCATAGAATTTTCAATACACACGTCACAATACAGGTCCAACATGGGAATCTCATTTGTTTTGTTTGAGTATATCGTAGTGCCCTGGCCTAGTGATGGATGAACACGAATGAGTGAAGGGACCAACAGGCAACGACAACCGCACCTGTATAATAAACAGATAGGAGAAATCACTTCTGGAGTGCCGTTCTCGAACTTCACAAACTCCACCTGCCCATTGGCGCCCCTGCCATCTAAGTACGCAATGTCGATGTTGGTTTGTAGCGCTTTAGAAAGCGCGGTCATTTGAACGTGATCTGTGCCCAGTGTTGAGTTGATGTAAAGTCTCCAGAGATCATCGCGGGTACATACCTGCTTCCTTTCCAGTAGCCTCCACAAAGTGTTCGCAGAACTCGCGTACTTGCATAGGTTCCCCTGTCTCAGGGTGGAAAAGAAATGGCTCATAAGAGTCGGGATCCAGGCGAAGCTGAGCTGACTTTGGATAATTCAGGATACAGTAGAGATACGAGCAGACGGCAGAGCTTACCGTGACCATTCGCAGGTACATCACTATAGAATTCGATACTAATGTTTCGGACACGTTAATGAAATTGCCATCAGAGTGTGAAGCCGACAACGCACTGGTGCTATCCTGAAAAGCTGCCAGCAGTGACTCTTCATCCAATACCTTTCCTGTGTGATCAGGCGTTGTTATGCTGACCACCAATCCTTCCAACACCTCATAAAAATCTTCAAACACGAGCTTCTCAAATCCCACACTCTCCAGCATCTGGAGAGATCTGCCCAGAGTTTCCAGTGCGAGCTTCACGATTGTCTCACGATCCTTTGAATGTAGTAAAAGTTCAACAAACGCAAATGCGACCGCTGCATAACACCTGACAATCGTCAGAAACCCCAATAGGAACATACTTGCGTTATCGCCTTACAGCGATAGAAACAGTCACCGTCACCTGTCGTAAAACGATAGAAGTTAGCTACCGTGATCAACTATGAGTAGCTCTAGAGGAACCTCTGGTTCGTCGAATTGTGGCGTATCCTTGACCCTTCAGCCAGTCGATCTGCTGAACGAAGGAAGGGGATCCCCTCTCATACTCCGCCCGTAAATCCGCAATGTCTGACCGTGTAGCGATGAGAGGCCTTTGCACGTCCGAAATGGAATCTAGAACTCGCTGCACCGGGTTTATTATACTGACACAACTCATTAAAGCCAAAAGACACGCACCTGATTGAGATCGTACACCTGCGCTGCCGATAGTGTTGAAATATCTGTAGCTTGTTTGAGTGTCAGTCGAGCTTGGTAGAACGGTGGTCCTAACCTGTGTCTTCCGTAATCTGAACATTCGTGCTGGACATATTCTGGGACTCTGACATTCTTGACGCGAAGCTGGTACTTGGGGAGTTGAAAGGACAACGACTCGGAGTCAGTGCGCGAAACGCTGCATCTGATTTCATTCCCTCCCACGCACAGACCATGGGTACTTTTCAAGTAGCCGCAGAGCATGATCGATGATGCATGATCCCCGGGAAGTTGAGGCCTTTTCTGACCGGTGACCGGTGACCAGGCTCCAGCTGTCGTTAAAACGCGCTGCACTCCAGGTTTTGATTCGATTCGACAGCCGCTATTGGCGGAGACGTCCTGTCATCTGGCATGTTCTAAGAGAAATGTTCTCAAATGTCAATCGGTGGTCAGTCCTCAGGGCATGACTGCAAATGAGTCCGAGAAAGGAACAGAAAGGCTTCGCTCCCTTGAGGCGTCTCAGGATCACACACCGGAAAGGGACAAAAGTAACGGTTCGTTATTTTTACTCAGAATCGTGCGATATCATTTGTAGAATACCAAACCCGGATAGGGATCAGTAATAATAACATTTCGTGTTTTCGTATATACTACATGACATGTCCGAGATCGGGAACGGTATAGTGCCAAAAGAAACCGGCACTGATACTACGGGCTTCAAATAGGTAGAATAGTAGTTGATTCGTTCCATTTCAGGAACGGTTTCAGGCCCAAAGATATATACGGTTCCGAACGACTTGAACGTCCTCGGAGCCGTGTTGAATCCGAACTGTTGATTCCGTTTGGGATACCTGAGGTTTCCTGACGCGTTTCTGGCCTTTCGATACCCTCTATGAAACCTGTGGTTTCAGCGCTTCTGACACACCGCCCTTGCGTGAGCGACTTGCCGCCGGGCGCGTGAAATGCGCGTTAACTACGCGTTAGCTAATACGGCGCGTCAAAGTCGTTGTCACAAGGTGTGACAATTTCACTTCCAGCTCGTTGCTGGTGAGCACCGATTCGTTTCTCCTCGTTCAACTTCGGCAGCGTCAGCCAAAGCCTCTCGAGCACT
>JANHQD010003235.1:0-11349 GCA_024721195.1 Marasmius sp. AFHP31
TTGGGAGTTCACAAAGTCTCCAGTTGCGGTTTTCAGGGTGGCGGTGCCAGTGATGTTGGTCTGCGGGATCAACTGCGTGAACGAGATTCAAACAGGGTTTGGAAGCCGTGATGATCTTGCAAGGACAACCCTACCACTGGTTAGGCTGTCAGTGCAATAAGGATCTTGACCTAATGTCCTAAAGCGCTAGACGCTAGGACTACAGAAGCAACGGCGGCGGAAGTCGGCTAGCAGAGGCGACGACAGAGATGACAGAGACAGCGAGCAGAGAGCAAGAGTAGGTAGATAACTGGTCCCAATGACAAGTTAGATATATTGCAGGTAAAGAGAAACGGAATTAACTACTCACCTGGTCCCAATGACAAGAGGTCAAGATGAGGGACCAGGTGTAAACTGCCTAGCTTATATACTGGAATATGAGTCGCACGAGAATAATAACAGATAATAGGGAACAAGGAAAGAACAATAGTAGTCCAGGTATGGAATAAGAACGAGTCCGCAACGAGTGACTGTTGTATATAAAAGAACAAAGAGAACAGAGGAAACAATGGGTAGGATGGGTTGTGAAGACGATGTGAAAGAACAAGGATGAGGAAGGAAATGATGGGAATGATGAAGAAAGGGGAACCGGGTATCTGGCAGGCGTCAAAGTAACAAGTGAGTGTCAAAGTGACAAATAGGCGCTGAAAGGGGAATGGGCGCTAAGAAAGGAAAAGATAGGGGAAAAGCGGCACTTCATGACAGAATGTAGAACTGGAGGAACAAGGCAAAATAAGCCTCTCAATTTCCAGTGCAGAGTTTCTTGAGTTGTTTAGCACAATGAGAGAGACCCATCGGGCGGATGATAGCCTTTTTGAAAGGAGGATGGATCTCTTAAGAAGAGATTAGTAGAGGACCATGAATAGTCTATAAGGACATACCTTCATAGACAGTTTGAAAACAAGACAGGATACGAGGGGCATCTAATGAAAGTACTGGACTAAGAAGACTGACAGTTGAAATTTTACGCTGGCGGTGTGAAGTAAGAGCAAGGGATCTTATTGATGGGCTAAGTCTTTGACTGACAGGTCTTCATGAGATTGCAGGTTCTATACGTTAAGAACTAGTCTAGAACATCAAAGAAGTGGTGTCTACCAGTAAAGGGTACAAAGGGCTCTTCAACAGTGTCTATGAAAACTTTGTTACACCAGGCTTTAGAATATTCAGGCAGTTGAGCCATGACTATACTAAGGAATCCTACTCGCATTATACTATGGGCATACTTCTTGACTAAAGGGGTAATCCTAGTAAGTCTGTTGTAGGACTCTTCAGAAAGAGTGGTTGGTCCGTAAGGGAAAGCCTGAGCACAATCACTCTGGGATAGGAAGAAAACGGCTGCTGGGCAAGTGTGTCTGGCATGGATAAAGTGTTGAAGGAGCAATGCCATGAAACCATCAGGCCAAATAATGGTAGAGCTGAGTGTAGCTAAATGCCAGAGTTGATGATAGGGAAGGTCGCCAGCCATTACCCTGTTGGGGTGAGCAGGGTAGATCTCTATCAAATAGAAGTTAGACTATTAGCCTTTCAGGAACAAGAAGACTGGTGATCATGATGTACCTTTGTACAGTGCCGGACGGATCAACCCAACCACTCTGTGGCGCCTGACCCAGGCTGAATTTCTCAGAAATTTTTTGCAGATTTGGAAGGAAACATGGTCTAATTAGCATAAAAACACAATGTCCGAAAATTACGTTTTCACATGACTGATTCCACTTTTTGGTCAAAAAAAATCCACGCCTCTCTTACGCTCTCTGACGCCTCTGCTTTCTGCTGGGCCTACACTCTCAGTAAATAAAACATTTTAGCCACTGTCCTAAAGCGCTAGACGCTAGGACTATAGAAACAACGGCGACGGAAGTCGACTAGCAGAGACGACGACAGAGACAGCAGAGACAGCGAGCAGAGAGCAAGAGCAGGTAGATAGCTGGTCCCAATGACAAGTTAGATATATTGCAGGTAAAGAGGGAAATGGAATTAACTACTCACCTGGTCCCAATGACAAGAGTGTCATGAAGTGCCGCTTTTTCCCCTATCTTTTCCTTGTGTATGTCCGTGGCAGTGCCATGTACGCCCGCGGCAGATACCCAGTTCCCCTTTCTTCATCATTTCCATCATTTCTTCTCTCATCCTTGTTCTTGCACATCACCTTCACAACCCATCCCATCCATTGTTTCCTTTGTTCTCTTTGTTCTTTTATACACAACAGTTACTCATTCTGAACTCGTTATTGTTCTGTACCTGGACTATTATTGTTTCCCTTATTCCCTATCATCTTTCTTTATTCTTGCACGACTTGCATTCTAGTATATAAGCTAGGTAGCTTACACCTGATCCCTCATCTTGACCTCTTGTCATTGGGACCAGGTGAGTAGTTAATTCCATTTCCCTCTTTACTTGCAATATATCTAACTTGTCATTGGGACCAGTTATCTACCTGCTCTTGCTCTCTGCTCGCTACCTCTGTTGTCTCTGTCGTCGTCTCTGCTAGTCGACTTCCGTCGCCGTTGTTTCTATAGTCCTATCGTCTAGCGCTTTAGGACACTCCTACCGCCACCATCGCTTCCACGGTCCCCTCTACCCAAGTCTCCACCTCCTACACCCCCAGTTCTGACGCCGTAGCCCGTCTCGCCGCCCTCCAAGACTCGCTCAATCAGCAGAACGCAATGATCCAGCAGCTTATGGGTCAAAAGGATTTTTAAAGCGGGTGTCCGCCTTCGCCGCTGCGAAGACACCCCCACTGGTTCCTGTCTATGCTACTTCCTCGTACAATTCAATTCACTCTTGTACAATATCTACTACTCGCGAAATAAAACCCCTCTCTCACCACTTTCGCGTGCAAGTAAAATTAAAAGCAAGACAGCATCAGATGGAAACCGCGGCCATGATCGATAGCGGGGCAACTGCCCTGTTTCTTGGAAAATCCTTTGTCTCGACTCATCGCATCCGCACCTCCCCTCTACGACACCCTATCCGTGTTCACAACATTGACGGAACCCTCAATCAGGCTGGAAGTATCATGCATTTTGCTCGACTTGGACTTACCGTAGATGGTACAGAGACCTGGACAGACTTTTTGGTTACGGAACTAGGAGGAGAGAATGTTATCTTGGGGCTTCCTTGGTTACGAAAGACCAACCCACAGGTAGACTGGGAGAAGGGACGAGTTTCAGTACCCAAGCCTAAAGTGACGAATGAGGAAGTAGAGGATGAAGACTGGTGGGCAGGCACGGGTAACCCACCTCTTTCTGACTCTGTTATCGAATCCATCCATGCATCTGTCATTGAAGAAACCCCTGCAGATCCCGAAGCCAGTCCACCTCTCTATCACATCAGGGCAAATCGTACGACGCGCAGAGCTCTAGTAAAGAAGGGTATCTTGGAAGACTGTCATGACGACTTGTGGATCGCGGCCGGATACACCTACTCACAACAGATCGCAGAAGAGGCCAGTAGGAGTAAGCCAAAACAGTCATTCGAGGAGATGGTTCCCCCAGAGTACCGGGGGGGCCAGGAAAGTATTCTCGGAAGAAGAATCAGAACGCCTGCCAGCTCACAAGCCTTGGGACCACGCCATCGAACTCGTACCAGGAGCCCCTCAGACGATGAAAACCAAGGTTTACCCACTCTCGATCAACGAACAGGAAGAGCTCAACAAGTTCCTCGAAGATAACCAGCGTAAAGGTTATATCCGTCCCTCCAAATCCCCTCTAGCTTCCCCGGTCTTCTTCGTCAAAAAGAAGGATGGCAAACTGCGCTTCGTCCAGGACTACCGAAAACTCAACGAATACATGATCAAGAACCGTTATCCCTTACCCCTCGTCACCGATATAGTCAACTGTCTACAAGGAGCCAAGTACTTCACCAAGTTCGATGTTCGTTGGGGCTACAACAATGTTCGAATTAAGGGGGGGGATGAATGGAAGGCCGCTTTTGCAACGAATCGAGGGTTGTTCGAGCCCAAGGTTATGTTTTTCGGTCTCACAAACTCCCCTGCCACGTTTCAATCGCTCATGAACTCCATCTTTGCCGACTTAATCGCCCTAGGGAAAGTTGCAGTATACCTAGACGACATTCTCATCTTCACCAGCACCTTGGAGGAACACCGAGTCCTGGTCAAGGAGGTTCTCGCTCGGCTCCAGAAACACGACTTATACCTTCGTCCTGAGAAATGCCAGTTTGAACAGACCGAGATTGAGTACTTGGGACTTATTATTAGCGAAGGACAGGTACGAATGGACGGAGACAAGGTCAAGGCAGTGCGAGACTGGCCTACACCCCGCAACCTCCGAGACGTTCGAGGATTTCTGGGCTTTGCGAACTTCTACCGACACTTTATCCGAGACTTTGCCAAGATTGCATGACCCCTCAACGACCTGACCCGGAAACACATCGGCTTCAACTGGGGGACTCAGCAACAAGATGCCTTTGATCAACTCCGCACCGCCTTCACCTCTGCACCCATCCTCACACTCTGGCACCCAGACCGACCCACACAAATCGAAGTAGATGCCTCTGGATACGCCACTGGGGGGGTCCTGTCACAGAAACTGGAAGATGGACTCTGGCACCCCATCGCCTTCCGTTCAGCCTCTATGCAGCCCGCCGAGAGAAACTACGAGATTTACGATAGGGAGATGCTGGCTATCATAGATGCACTGAAAGACTGGCGGTATTTCCTTGAAGGTCTCCCCTCTCCATTCGAAATTCTCACCGATCACTCCAACTTAGAGTTTTGGAGGACCGCCCAGAATCTCAGCCGACGGCAGGCCCGATGGGCCCTGTATCTGTCCCGCTTTCACTTCCTTCTAGGCCACCGACCAGGCAAAGCTAACACCCTTGCCGACCCTCTTTCTCGAATGGGTGCTCCTCAAATCCCAGATAGCGATGACAATCAACAGCAGATCGTCCTGGGGCCTGAGGTATTCCTGAAGATCGCAGCAACAGGCCTGGTGAGTCCTCTGGAGGAACGGATTAGACAGGCTTCAGAACTGGAGGCAGAAGTATTGGGAGAACTACACGATCTGAAATCGCAGGGGCCGTCCCGTCTGGTCAATGGACTGCTGGAATGGGAGGAGGATAACGGGTTGGTATACCATTGGGGCAGAGTCTACGTTCCCCCAGGCGACGAGTTGCGCAAGGAGGTAGTGCGCCAGTGTCATGACAGCCCTACAGCAGGACATCCCGGGCTTCATGGAACGTTAGACCTGGTTGACACGCACTTCTGGTGGCCCACTATGCGATCCTTTGTAGAGAAGTACGTGGAGGGTTGTGACACCTGCGCCCAGAAGAAGCTTCACCGCCACCCCCGCTCTGTAATTCAGCCCCTCGATGTGCCACAAGGACCTTGGGAGGAAGTAGGAGTTGACCTCATCACCCAGCTACCGACCTCTCATGGATACGACGCAATCCTTGTCTGCACCGACTTCTTCACCAAGCAAGTACATGCCATTCCTTGCACCAGTAACATCAATGCTGATGGAGTTGCCGACATCTACTACCGAGAAATCTTCCGTCTGCATGGCCTACCAATGCGTTTCATCTCAGACCGAGGACCACAGTTCAATGCCAAACTCATGAGGGCTCTTCTAGGACGACTGGGGATCAAGAGTTGCCGACATCTACTACCGAGAAATCTTCCGTCTGCATGGCCTACCAATGCGTTTCATCTCAGACCGAGGACCACAGTTCAACGCCAAACTCATGAGGGCTCTTCTAGGACGACTGGGGATCAAAGGCAGCTTTACCTCGGGATACCACCCTCAGGCCAACGGACAGACTGAAAGAGCCAACCAGGAGGTCGAGAAGTACCTAAGACTGTACACAAACTATCGACAAGACGATTGGTCGGAACATCTACCCCTTGCTGAGTTTGTTTTAAATTCCCGCACTCACTCTGCTCACCGCCTCTCTCCGTTCGAGCTCCTTTACGGCTACCTCCCTCTTTTCAACATCCCAGTAGGAAGAAGGTCGGGCATTCCCGAGGTTGAGAATCGCATTGACATCCTGAGGGAGGTCAGGCGTGACGCAGGCGCAGCACTACACATGACAAAACGGCATATGAAGGAGGGCTTCGAACGGGGGAAAAGGAAGGCTCATCAGTTTAGCGTGGGGGATTTCGTATGGCTAGACGGGTCAGACTTCAGGCTGAAGCGGTCAAGCAAGAAGCTGGGAGATCAGAGTCTGGGCCCGTTCGAGATCTTGGAGAAGGTTGGGGACCTGGACTACCGACTGGACCTACCGGAAGAACTAGAACAGCACCACCCCATTTTCCATGTCGACAAGCTCTACCCTTTCAAGGGTAACCTAGTAAACGGGATGCTGCCAGAACCGCCGGGACCTATAGAGTTGGAGGACGAGGACGAGCCGGAGTACGAGGTGGAGGACGCCGTGGACAGCCAGTACAGGTGGAGGCGGCTGGAATGCAGGGTAAAGTGGAAGGGTTATTCAGAGTCAGAGAACACCTGGGAGCCCGCACAGAACCTGAAGAACGCCCCTTGGATAGTCAAGCGATTCCACAAGAAGTTCCCCGCTGCAGCAGGACTGGCCTACCAGGAAGGGGCCTAGTCATCGAGGACGATGAATCCTAGAAGGGGGGTAATGTCATGAAGTGCCGCTTTTTCCCCTATCTTTTCCTTTTTTAGCGCCCATTCCCCTTTTAGCGCCTATTTATCACTTTGACGCCCATTTGTTACTTTGACGCCTACCAGATACCCGGTTCCCCTTTCTTCATCATTCCCATAATTTCCTTCCTCATCCTTGTTCTTTCACATCGTCTTCACAACCCACTTTATCCATTGTTTCCTTTGTTCTTCTTGTTCTTTTATACACAACAGTTACTCATTCCGGACTCGTTCTTATTCCATACCTAGACTACTATTGTTCTTTCCTTGTTCCCTATTATCTTTCTTTATTCTCGCGCGACTCATATTCCAGTATATAAGCTAGGCAGTTTACACCTGGTCCCTCATCTTGACCTCTTGTCATTGGGACCAGGTGAGTAGCTAACTTTGTTTCTCTCTACCCTCAATATATCTAACTTGTCATTGGGACCAGTTTTCTACCTGCTATTGATCTCTGCTCGCTGTCTCTGTCGTCTCTGTCGTCGTCTCTGCTAGTCGACTTCCACCGCCGTTACTTCTATAGTCCTAGCGTCTAGCGCTTTAGGACACAAAGCTTTAGCATTGATACCTGGGCTCTCCGGTTTGGCACACTACAGATTGATTCCAAGATAAAATATTGTCAATTGTTCATTCTAGTATATATCATTACAAGGTGTCCCATACTGACTGCATAATGCCACGAATTGTGCCCAACCTGCAGTGTCTGTAAATGTGGGATGGCTTTGTTAGTACTCTGCTGAGTCTCCTTTTGGTTCAAGTCTGAATCTAAAGGTTATTTTGTCCTTTCTAACGTGTGGGTAGACCGAAGATCTGCATTCTTTCTGTCATCAAACAAACAGTGCTTGAACTGAACGGAATCTGTGAGGTCTTGGTCCCAGGAAGTGGGTGTTGACTCAGTAGTTGAGAGAATCCTGGACAATGTGGGGTCCTAAATGAACTACTTGTACATTATCTCTCCCTCCTCTCTAGTGCTATGTTTGCTGCACTGCATCAATAGCTTGGAAGGTTGAGATGGCATGGGAACAAAGGTTAAATCCAAATATCCAAAAGAGACCAAGCGCAGGTTCCTGAATTTGTAGGGGATCTGAACTGCCACCAGGGGGCGTTGATGGATTGTACAATCAGGTACAGTGCACCAATTGCCAACAAATGGTATCTTTTCAAAATGAGGGGTGTAATGGCCAATCTGCATTGCTAGTGTATTAATCTACTTGCCCTGTAAATATGTGAGTGAGCACTTACTAATGCCAGTTGACCTGCCTGCCAACTTTCTTCTCATTCTCCAACATGCCAGATGCCACTATGCGCTACTCTGGGCTCTGACACAGCTCCAAAAATAGACCTTTGACTGGTTACCCAAATAACTTGGGCACACCGACTATTGAATACGAAGAGGGCCTCATGAGCCACCACTTGATAGATGATCCATATGTTTCAAGAATCTTCCCTTTCATAGCTGGCTGACATATCAGAGCTTTGTCATCAGGATGTGGTGAGCAAAGATTCCCCCAAGCCTTATATCTGTGGGCAACAGAACCCAGCTGCTGGCTCCAGGAGCTTGACAAGACGCATCGTATTCTCCCTTGTTCTTGCACTATCCTGCCATTGAGTACAACCTACATTTTTCCTCTTCAAAACACCAGTTAGCATCAAATATGGCAAGCATTCACCAAGAGGGACCTCCACTGATTCATATACTGTCAGACACAGTATGTTCGTTGATCAATTGTAAACCTTCCTGAATCCTACCTTCTGTCAATTTGCCATGGCTGAACAATTCACTAATGCTAGGATTAGTAGCTATTCCTGTCATGAATATTGGCAGACCCTGGAATCCTGCCATTTGGAAACTCATTGGCTAAGGAGTTACAATGAAGGGGGTCTACAATGGCATGTACACAGAAGCCAGCCTGTTGGTTACAGTTCTTACTGGTGGTTAACAGGAGGGCTGTGTAGTAATTGTCTCAAAAACCTGTCTCAAGTGCCAAATGTATAGTGGCTTTTGAGGGAAGCAAAGGAGATCTTGGGCAATAGTACTCAGACACTGTACCAGAGGATTGTAGTTATCATGTACATCTGGGGTTGCGCTTAATTTGGTTCATGCCTAACTGAGCTAGTGATGAAGCCCTCAAGTCTGAACTTAAGATGGATGAACATGAAGATCCTTATGGGAGCATCTTCCCTTGCATCTGTCATGTCTTTCTCTGTCATAGAGTTTTCTATATGGCATAGACATCTGGCTCATGTCAATAAGGATGTTAATGGATGTCAAAAGTAGAAGGGATAATCTATACACAAAAAGTGCGGGTGCAACTAATGCTTCTATGAGTCCAGAGAATGCTAGGAATGTGTCAGCTTGATAAAGGTTATGCCCTGCTAAAGATAGACAGAACAATGGTTAAATCCATTGGTTGTAACTTGGAGACAGGTTGGTTCGGCGGGAAAGAGTAAAGGCAAAGAAACAAGACGACAATTCAAATACGATCTTTGAAGGACAAAACACCTCTTGACGGGCGATACGACTAGACCTCTCGATGGATCTTATACGACAACGACAGATGACAAGACCACTCGACGGGCCAAACAATACAACAATGAAACGATGACGATGGTATGATCTAGACGATTCAAACAGTCAACTATGCGATTCAACGACTTTCTATTCTCGACAATTCACGGAACTTGTTACAGAAACCGGGCAATGCTCTAGATAGGATACAAGACTTCTTAATGCTAATGTGTGTGGGCAGATGTTCCGAACTTTCCTACTAATGTGGGTAGTACTTTGAGGAACCTACATAATTCCTACGTCTTTATATACTTGTCCAATTAACTATTGTACCAATTATCTATTCTGCCTGTTTATTCTATGTTTCGGTAGGCATGTTGCTCGAAGAGATAAAATCCTGTCCTGTCGGTCAATATTGTCTATGAATTTAGACCATTGGTCCTATTGATGGCGTGCTCAGAGGGTTATAGCTCCGCAAGCTTGTTCTGACTCAGCCCACCAGGACTATTCACACAATCCATAAGCTCTTATTGGTTCTAGCAATTTTCTTGCTCAGTCATCCTAGTTCTGTGGAACTACATGCTTCCAACTCTCCATATCTCTCTCCTCCTAGATCCTAGATTGAGCTACATTCCTTCCAATGTACTCAAACCTATTCTGCTACTTGCTCAATGCTTACTCTACACTTCTGGGACAAAGCCCCCGATGGTCAATGGCCCATAGCCAAACTAGTTCAGGAGTTCTACAGTGCTGGACGGGTAAAACCGACCACCCGGACCCATTAAAACATGTTTGGGTTTCTACTCCTCTCAATTAAGTCCTTTCCCCCCTAAAAGCTAGGAAACGACGCGGAATGAGATACCGGTTATGGCTATCACAACACTTTCCCCCCAAGTTGAGTTTGAGTTCCGGGCTCGAGGGCAAAACTGGAATTGGCCCCTTAATTTCCATATATAGTAGTCTCAGCTAACTCAAAAAGGAAGGAGGTATCATCATTCTCACGATATCTTGTAATACTACATCACAGATCACAGCTATATCCATTACTCTCGCAGGAACCCGTCGGTTCGAGCAGTACTTTTTCACTGCAGATTCTGCATGCCTGACATTCAACCTCATACTCCAGTCGTGGCGTGAAGTCAGTATTGTACTGACAGTCGAGAGAAGTGAAAAACCTACCGATAAGCGTCCATATATCTCCAGTACTTTCAAAAAAAAAAAAGCCCGGATTGTCATTACTGGGCAAGAAAATCAACTCGAAGCCCCAGCCATCAATCAAATTTGACTGTGAGGCCTGAGTTGTGGCTGTCATGAAGTGCCGCTTTTTCCCCTATCTTTTCCTTGTGTACGTCTGTGGCAGTGCCGTGTACGCCCGTGGCAGTGCCGTGTACGTCCGTGGCAGATACCCAGTTCCCCTTTCTTCATCATTTCCATCATTTCTTCTCTCATCCTTGTTCTTGCACATCACCTTCACAACCCATCCCATCCGTTGTTTCCTTTGTTCTCTTTGTTCTTTTATACACAACAGTTACTCATTCTGAACTCGTTATTGTTCTGTACCTGGACTATTATTGTTTCCCTTATTCCCTATCATCTTTCTTTATTCTTGCACGACTTGCATTCTAGTATATAAGCTAGGAAGTTTACACCTGGTCCCTCATCTTGACCTCTTTGTCCTAAAGCGCTAGACGCTAGGACTATAGAAACAACGGCGGCGGAAGTCGACTCTAGATGCTAGGACTATGGAAACAATGGCGACGGAAGTCGACTAGCAGAGACGATGACAGGGACGACAGGGGTAGCGAGCAGAGAGCAAGAGCAGGTAGATAACTGGTCCCAATGACAAGTTAGATATATTGCAAGTAAAGAGGGAAATGGAATTAACTACTCACCTGGTCCCAATGACAAGAGGTCAAGATGAGGGATCAGGTGTAAGCTACCTAGCTTATATACTAGAATGCAAGTCGTGCAAGAATAAAGAAAGATGATAGGGAATAAGGGAAACAATAATAGTCCAGGTACAGAACAATAACGAGTTCAGAATGAGTAACTGTTGTGTATAAAAGAACAAAGAGAACAAAGGAAACAATGGATGGGATGGGTTGTGAAGGTGATGTGCAAGAACAAGGATGAGAGAAGAAATGATGGAAATGATGAAGAAAGGGGAACTGGGTATCTGCC
>JANHQD010003236.1:0-44172 GCA_024721195.1 Marasmius sp. AFHP31
GGACTTGTTCTTATTCTATACCTGGACTACTATTGTTTTCCCCTTGTTCCCTATTATCTTTCTTTATTCTCGCACAACTCACCTTCTAGTATATAAGCTAGGTAGTTTGCACCTGGTCCCTCATCTTGACCTCTTGTCGTTGGGACCAGGTGAGTAGTACTTTGTTTTCTCCTTTATCTACAATATATCTAACTTGTCGTTGGGACCAGCTCCTTTATCTGCCTTTGCTATCTGCTCGTTGTCTCAGCCATCTCTGCTGTCGTCTCCGCTAGTCGACTTCTGCCGCCGTCGTCTCTGTATCCGAGGTCTTTGCGTCTAGCGCTTTAGGACATTAGGTCAAGATCCTTATTGCACTGACAGCCTAACCAGTGGTAGGGTTGTCCTTGCAAGATCATCACGACTTCCAAACCTTGTTCGAATCTTGTTCACGCAGTTGACCCCGCAGACCAACATCACTGGCACCGCCACCCTGAAAACCGCAACTGGAGACTTTGTGAACTCCACACCTGCCCGCACGCCGACCCTTTAAACTCGATCCCACAAGCTCGACAATTCTCCGACGGATCAGAACTAGTCCCATTACCGTTCCCCAGTCCTACTCCCGCTCCTGAACCAGAAACCGATCTCACAGCTGCCGCTGCCTTACTGTTTAGTGCACCACCCACTCCCGTAGGTTCTGGACCAGCCACTCCACGACCTCTCTCTGCTCTTTCGCACTGATCTCCATCCCCAGCTGAAACCACCGACTCGCACACCTCTCAAACCACTACCTCCAGTATATCCAGCATGTCTACTCAGGCAACTGCTAGCGCCACCCTCGAATCCCTTCTTACCCGCCTTGTCAATCAGCAACAATCCCAGCAGGCCCAGCTGGATGCCATCAGAGACGCCTTCAAAGCCAACAAAGATGAAGGAGCCGTCATTGCAAAGCCCGCCGCCTTCAAAGGTGATGCGGATGATGTGGCCAGGTTCCTGCCAATGTTTAGGAACTGGGCAACAGAACAGAAGGCGTTGAGGATTAAGGCAGGGCCAGGAGTCCCTCCAGCAGACGTTGGGAAGTTGAACCACAGGAGGACCATCCAGTCCACCTTGTCGTTCTGGGAAGGGGGCAAAGCCGGCCGCTGGGCGGCCAACTACTTGAAACAGATCAACACCTCCATGACCGACGAGAGTGTTGCATTCCCTTTTGAAGGGAGGTGGGAGACCTTTGAAAAACAGTTCAAAGTGCGCTTTGGCTCTGCCAACGAGAAGGCGGATGCCATCAGGGAGCTAGAGCAGATGAAGCAAGGGAACAAGGCTGTCACCCTCTACTGCCAGGATTTCAGAGACGCAGGGGCCAAGACAGGCCTCTCCGATGCTGACCTCATGATCCGCTTTCGAAGTGGACTCAATCCGGAGGTAAAGAAACTCCTCGTGACGATGGACCTAGCCCAGGGAGACCCAAAGGACCTGGACGATCTAGAGGATCGGTCGTGCAGAGCTGAAAGGGCCCTAGAAGCAGAAGGGTTCAGCACTCGGAGACGCACCAAGACCCACACCACCACCATTAGCGCCACTCTTCCCACTTATGCCACCCAGACCAACCCTGTTGGAGGCAATGGCAAGACCCGCAAGGACTTCATGAGGGCCATGCGTAACCATTGCTATGGCTGTGGTGCAACTGACCACACCAAGGCCCAGGGAAATCATGGTCAGGAGCAGTGCCATCACTGCAAACGCTTCGGACATCGCACGTCTGTATGCCAGGATAGGTTCCTGGGGCGCATGCCAGGCTTAGGTCTTAGGCCCGCCAGGGTTGCTAGGATCAACTCGGCAGTCCCCTTCACCCTGTTCCCAGGGGAGACAGTCAACATCAGCGCATCTCCACCTGCTCCTACCGCCACTATTGCCTCCACCGTCCCGTCTACCCAAGCCCCCACCTCCTATACCCCCAGTTCCGACGCTGTAGCCCGTATTGCTGCCCTCCAAGACTCGCTCAACCAGCAGAACGTGATGATCCAGCAGCTCATGGGTCAGAAGGATTTTTAAAGCAGGTGTCCGCCTTTGCCGCTGCGAAGACACCCGCACTGTTTCCTGTCTATGCTACTTCCTCGTACGATTCAATTCACTCTTGTACAGTATCTACTACTCATGAAATAGAACCCCTCTCTCACCATTTTCACGTGCAAGTGAAGTTAAAAGGAAGACAGCATCAGATGGAAACCGCGGCCATGATCGATAGCGGGGCAACTGCCCTGTTTCTTGGAAAATCCTTTGTCTCGACTCATCGAATCCGCACATCCCCTCTACGACACCCTATCCGTGTTCACAACATTGACGGAACCCTCAATCAAGCTGGAAGTATCACACACTTTGCTCGACTTGGACTTACCGTGGATGGTACGGTGACTTGGACAGACTTTTTGGTTACAGAACTGGGAGGAGAGAACATCATTCTTGGGCTTCCTTGGTTACGGAAGACCAACCCACAGGTAGATTGGGAGAAGGGACGAGTTTCAGTGCCCAAGCCTAAAGTGACGATGGAGGAAGTAGAGGAGGAAGACTGGTGGGCAGGCACAGGTAACCCACCTCTTTCTGACTCTATTATCGAATCCATCCATGTGTCCGTTATTGAAGACCCTCCTGCAGATCCCGAAGCTAGTCCACCCCTCTATCACGTCAGGGCAAATCGCATGACGCGAAGAGCTTTAGTGAAGAAGGGTATCTTGGAAGACTGTCATGACGACTTGTGGATTGCAGCGGGATACACCTATTCACAACAGATCACAGAAGAGGCCAGTAGGGGTAAACCAAAACAGTCTTTCGAGGAGATGGTTCCCCCAGAGTATCGGGAGGCCAGGAAAGTATTCTCGGAACAAGAGTCAGAACGCCTTCCAGCTCACAAGCCTTGGGACCACGCCATCGAGCTCGTACCGGGAGCCCCTCAGACAATGAAAACCAAGGTCTACCCACTGTCAATCAACGAACAGGAAGAGCTCAATAAGTTCCTGGAAGATAACCAACGTAAAGGCTACATCCGTCCCTCCAAATCCCCTCTAGCTTCCCCAGTCTTCTTCGTCAAAAAGAAGGATGGCAAACTGCGCTTCGTACAGGACTACCGAAAGCTCAATGAGTACACGATCAAGAACCGCTATCCTTTACCCCTCGTTACCGACATAGTCAACCGTTTACAAGGAGCCAAGTACTTTACCAAGTTCGACGTTCGTTGGGGCTACAACAACGTTCGGATTAAGGAGGGGGATGAATGGAAGGCCGCTTTTGCGACGAATCGAGGGTTGTTCGAGCCCAAGGTTATGTTTTTCGGTCTCACAAATTCCCCAACTCCATCTTTGCCGACTTGATTGCCCTAGGGAAAGTTGCAGTATACCTGGACGACATCCTCATCTTCACTAGCACCTTGGAGGAACACCGAGTTCTGGTCAAGGAGGTTCTCGCTTAGCTCCAGAAACACGACTTATACCTTTGTCCCGAGAAATGCCAGTTTGAACAGACAGAGATCGAGTACTTGGGACTTATTATTAGCGAAGGACAGGTACGGATGGACAGAGACTGTCCTAAAGCGCTAGACGCTAGGACTATAGAAACGACGGCAACAGAAGTCGACTAACAGAGACGACGACGGAGATGACAGAGACAGCGAGCAGAGAGCAAGAGTAGGTAGATAACTGGTCCCAATGACAAGTTAGATATATTGAAGGTAAAGAGAAACAAAGTTAGCTACTCACCTGGTCCCAATGACAAGAGGTCAAGATGAGGGACCAGGTGTAAACTGCCTAGCTTATATACTGGAATCTGAGTTGTGCGAGAATAAAGAAAGATAATAGGGAACAAGGAAAGAACAATAGTAGTCCAGGTATGGAATAAGAACGAGTCCGGAACGAGTAACTGCTGTGTATAAAAGAACAAGAAGAACAAAGGAAACAATGGATAAGGTGGGTTGTGAAGACGATGTGAAAGAACAAGGATGAGGGAGGAAATGATGGGAATGATGAAGAAAGGGGAACCGGGTATCTGGTAGGCGTTAAAGTAACAAGTGGGCGTCAAAGTGGCAAATAGGCGCTAAAAGGGAAATGGGCGCTAAGAAAGGAAAAGATAGGGGGAAAAGCGGCACTTCATGACAGAGACAAGGTTAAGGCAGTTCGAGACTGGCCTATACCTCGCAACCTCCGAGATGTCCGAGGGTTTCTAGGCTTTGCAAACTTCTACTGACGCTTTATCCGTGACTTTGCTAAGATTGCACGACCCCTCAATGACCTGACCCGGAAACACATCGGCTTCAACTGGGGGACTTAGCAACAAGATGCCTTTAATCAACTCCGCACCGCCTTCACCTCCGCACCCATCCTCACGCTCTGGCACCCAGACCGACCCACACAAATCGAAGTGGACGCCTCAGGATACGCCACTGGAGGGGTCCTGTCACAGAAACTGGAAGATGGACTCTGGCACCCCATCGCCTTCCGTTCAGCCTCTATGCAGCCTGCCAAGAGAAACTATGAGATCTACGATAGGGAGATGCTGGCTATCATAGACGCACTGAAGGACTGGCGGTATCTCCTTGAAGGCCTCCCTTCTCCGTTCGAAATTCTCACCAATCATTCCAACTTAGAGTTTTGGAGGACTGCTCAGAATCTTAGCCGACGACAGGCCCAATGGGCCCTGTACCTGTCCCGCTTTCACTTCCTTCTAGGCCACCGACCAGGCAAAGCTAACACTCTTGCCGACCCTCTCTCCCAAATGTGTGCTCACCAGGTGCCAGATAGCGACGACAACCAACAGCAGATTATCCTGGGGCCTGAGGTATTCCTGAAGATCGCAGCGACAGGCCTGGTGAGTCCCTTGGAAGAACGGATCAGACAGGCTTCAGAACGAGAGGCAGAAGTATTGGAAGGGCTACGCGATCTGAGGGCACAGGGCCCTTCCCGCTTGGCCAATGGTCTGCTGGAATGGGAAGAGGACAACGGGTTGGTATACCACAGAGGTCGAGTTTATGTTTCCCCAGGCAACGAGTTGTGCAAAGAAGTAGTGCGCCAGTGTCATGACAGCCCTACAGCAGGACATCCCGGACTTCACAGAACGTTGGACCTGGTTGACACGCACTTCTGGTGGCCCACCATGCAATCCTTTGTAGAGAAGTATGTGGAAGGATGCGACACCTGCGCCCGGAAGAAGCTTCACTGTCACCCCCGCTCAGTAATTCAGCCCCTCGACGTGCCACAGGGACCTTGGGAGGAAGTAGGAGTTGACCTCATCACCCAGCTGCCAACCTCTCATGGATACAACGCCATCCTTGTCTGCACCGACTTTTTCACGAAGCAAGTTCATGCCATTCCCTGCACTAGCAACATCAATGCCGAGGGCGTGGCCGACATCTACTACTGGGAGATCTTCCGCCTACATGGTCTGCCCATGCGTTTCATCTCGGATCGGGGGCCACAGTTCAATGCCAAACTCATGAGGGCGCTTCTGAAGAGACTTGGAATCAAGGGCAGCTTCACTTCAGGATACCACCCCCAAGCCAACGGACAGACTGAAAGAGCAAACCAGGAGGTTGAAAAATACCTACGGCTGTACACAAACTACAGACAGGACGACTGGTCAGAACACCTACCCCTTGCTGAGTTCGTCTTAAACTCCCGTACCCACTCTGCTCACCGCCTCTCTCCATTCGAGCTCCTCTATGGCTACCTTCCCCTCTTTAACATCCCAGTAGGAAGGAGGTCGGGCATTCCTGAAGTCGAAAATCGCATTGATATCCTGAGGGAGGTGAGGCGAGATGCAGGCGCCACACTACATATTACCAAACGGCATACGAAGGAAGGTTTCGAGCGGGGTAAGAGAAAAGCCCATCAATTCAGTGTAGGAGACTTTGTTTGGCTGGATGCATCGGACTTTAGGCTGAAGCGGTCGAGTGAGAAGCTCGGAGATCAGAGTCTAGGGCCATTTGAAATCTTGGAGAAGGTTGGAGACCTGGATTACCGGCTGGACCTACCAGAGGAGCTGGAGTGACATCACCCCATTTTCCATGTCGACAAACTCTATCCTTTTAAAGGTAACCTAGTAAACGGGCTACTACCGGAACCGCCAGGACCTATCGAGTTGGAGGACGAGGACGAACCAGAGTACGAGGTGGAAGATGTAGTGGACAGTCAGTACAGGTGGAGATGACTGGAGTATCGGGTAAAATGGAAGGGGTATTCAGAGTCAGAAAACACCTGGGAACCCGCACAGAACCTGAAGAACGCCCCTCAAATAGTGAAACGATTCCACAAGAAGTTCCCCGCCGCAGCCGGACCAGCTTATCAAGAAGGGCCCTAGTCATCGAGGACAATGAATCCTAGAAGGGGGGTAATGTCATGAAGTGCCGCTTTTTCCCCTATCTTTTCCTTTCTTAGCGCCCATTCCCCTTTCAGCGCCTGTTTGATACTTTGATGCCCACTAGATACCCAGTTCCCCTTTCCACATCATTACCATCATTTCCTTCCTTGTTCTCTCACATCACCTTCATAACTGATCCCATCTATTGTTCCCTTTGTTCTCCTTGTTCTCTCACATCACCTTCACAACTGATTCCATCTATTGTTTCCATCGTTCTCTTTGTTCTTTGACATACAACAGTTACTCGTTCCGGACTCGTTCTTATTCTATACCTGGACTACTATTGTTCTCCCCTTGTTCCCTATTATCTTTCTTCATTCTCGCACAACTCACCTTCTAGTATATAAGCTAGGTAGTTTGCACCTGGTCCCTCATCTTGACCTCTTGTCGTTGGGACCAGGTGAGTAGTACTTTTGTTTTCTCCTTTATCTACAATATATTTAACTTGTCGTTGGGACCAGCTATCTACCTGCTCTTGCTCTCTGCTCGCTGTCTCTGTCATCTTTGTCGTCGTCTCTGCTAGTCGACTTCTGCCGCCGTTGCTTCTATAGTCTTAGCGTCTAGCACTTTAGGACACCCTCCCGTACCTTTTTTATACCCTCCCTCTCAGTCTCTCTGAGGCTTTCGTTCCCTGGATACCAGCTGTGTCAATGGCGTCAGAATTTGTCAGTAGCAAAGTTTGGATCCACAAACCATTCAAGGCCAGCCCCAGCTGTTGAAAGAATGACATTCCTGCTGAGCATAGTGAAGGCAACGAAAGTTGGATCAAAGGGGTCCTTGTGGGCGAGGGGTGAAAAAAAATAATTCCAATTTCGGGTTATCCATACGTGATACTATTTGGCATGTAAACAGATCAGATTCCTGGAGTTACATGATATTGTCCTAGAGTTTCTTTCATAGCTGTACAGTAGTTTTCATGGTCTGTGACCATGATCCAATTATCTTTTGCAAGTTTTTTGTCTCTGAGAGGTTTTAGCAGCATCTGGCCCAATGGCCAAGGGTATATTAGTGTGTGCAACACTATAAGATAGCTTACATAACACATAGTAACAGTTTCAGGGCAGTGTATTCATAAGTTATGTAATCAAATAATTTCTGGACAGATGCATCTGCGGATGACCAGCATCTGCAGTGTGCACCTGCTGGTTTCATCAATTCTAA
The DNA here is from genome assembly GCA_024721195.1 of Marasmius sp. AFHP31. Taxonomy (NCBI): domain Eukaryota; kingdom Fungi; phylum Basidiomycota; class Agaricomycetes; order Agaricales; family Marasmiaceae; genus Marasmius; species Marasmius sp. AFHP31. Next base: position 7,540 of record JANHQD010003236.1, read on the forward strand.
AATCACTATCCACATCCAGCACTTATTTAACCTGCAGATAGTCCCATACCAGAGGCGGCTAAGAATCTTAGCCACCTGTGGTGGGATGGTTGTAAGGCACCTTATTTTATGTGCAACAGTGTCCTGTACAAGGAACTGTGATATTACCATAGGCTAAAGTCCCATACAGAGGTGGCTAAGATTCTTAGCCACCTGTGGTATCCACAACATCAGATCTTATCTATCAAAAATAAAAGTAAAAATAATTCGGTTTCAACTGGTTAAACCGGTTCTGGAGTAAACTGGTTCCACTGAGCAGTTTGGCCCTGGTCCAGTTCCAAACCGGTCAAACCGCAGTTTGAACTGAAATGTTGGTAACACTAATGTAGAACATCTAAATAAATAATCTACAACATATAATACTGGGTCCTAAGCTATCCTAAGTTGTGCAGGCAAAAACGTTGCTCAGGCGGTTTGAGGCAGTTTTGAAACCACCTCAAACTAAACTTTGGGAAACTGGACCAGTTTAAACTGAACCCACCCGTTGGCATCACTAGGTCAGATGCACCCGAAACCCTTAATCAGTGAGTGCCCAGCGTGGCCTTGGACATCATAAATAATCTCTAATCACTCTATGCAAGCATACAGTGATTTATTGGGACCGTACAATACTTTTTCTACAAAGTTTTTTTTGGCTTGAGCTGCGGCTTAGCTGGTTCGAGCGGCTTAGGGAGCCAAGCTGGAGCCGAGCCAAGCTAGCTGTTGGCAACACTACCTTGGATCACCTCCTTGATGTGCCATATTTGAGATATATCTTCAGGAGGGCATACGTAGTCTCACAGCACTGAGTTCCCACCGTATAGGATGTCTATAGGCATGCTGTGGGGCGGGAAGAGATCCAAAATTGGGTGAATTCAACGTATCTCTCATACACCCTCCCGCTTGTACCATATAGTGCGGTATTGCTTGTATCTTCAAGAAGCCGCTTGATATCATTTGGGAGCAATTTGAACCGAGTCTCAGCGTCCTTGGTAAACGGTTCTAGCACCCAACCATCCGTAACAGAAGAAAATACCACTTACCTGCTTCGAGGCCTACCTCTTCCTTGCACCTTGGAGCCGGTATGTCTCCACATCCGTTCGCCTGAATTGTTCGGAGCAACTCTCCTCGAGTTACGACCATGTATGTTGCTATTTGAAGCCCGTACTGTTCTGGATGGGTTGATATGCGCTGCAGTGGGCAGCGAGGTGGTGGAGGCTCGGATGAAAGCCGTGATAGGTACCAAGATGTCGCTTGTTTGGCTGGTTTTTCGGGTTTTTTGAGGCGGGCCATATGGGAGGAGAATGATACTATCAAGAGGTAGAGAGGGAATGAATGCGCGAGCGCGTCGTCGAACGTGTTGAGGTTGATGAGGTGGTCGGAGGGAAAGGACCGTGACGGGTCCGAGGTGACCTCATCTCCGAGGAGTACAAAGAACCCCCCCTCTAGGGCCACCTCACGCTGTGACAAGCCGTGCCTAAGGTGTTGTATGCTTGCTTCCGACCCTCACCATCCCCAGCATCGCAGCACGTTCTTCTCAGAGTCGGTGAGAAATACTAGGATAATGCTGCTCAAGTCGTAACCTCAACTTCCCATTCCCAAAGTTCATCCGGATTCCGGGTTCATTCGGGCGACATCTACAAAATTCGAGCTGGGAACATTTCTCATTTACTGCCCACATCTGCTTTGGCAGCTTCTAACGACACCATGTATGCTCAACACAAGTCCCGAGACTGAGTGGTTTGCTTTCGATCATAGGCTAGATCTGGTGATCTGCAAACTGCGGTGATCCATTCTGGTTCTGACAACCTCTAAATAACGAACGTGTTCCGCACAATATTAAGAAATCTCGAACGGAAATTAAATGCGCAAGACTAGCTTCTTCAACTTCCTCGTGTTCACCTCCCATCTCTTCTGCCCTATTCGGTATGCCTTCTGTCCGGCCATTCATCCTCTTATTGGTGCACCGAAAAAAGTTTCATCAACCGGTGGAATGCTTAAGGCAGATGACGGTGATATCGTTTCTACACAGTTGTCTATTGCAATAATTGATTTCTTACACGTTTTACGGACAGGTGTAACCGTTCGTGTGCTATACAGGATAAGACGATCGGGGGTGTAAATGGCGTCCTCTCTACGGCCGCGCAGCAGTGTTAGGGGTCAGATGTGGTCAGATGTTCCCTAGTAGGTGGTCTCTCAAAACAGACGCTTCATATCCGAAAACCCTTGCTGCTGGGATGAAGGTGGGTGGATATGAACATAATGAAGCTGGTTCCAACCGAGATTCCGATGTTTTTGGGATCTGTTTGCAGTAAAATTATCACCACTCCTGTCCAAGCGACCAATCTGGCCTCGAAGTCCTCATGTGGCTTGTGCTATCCACCACCCCACGGACACGGATATGAAGGTTCCGCAACCCGTGGCAGCTAAGGAGCCGGAGCTTTACATGAGTCCCAGCGACTACTAGGTTTTATAATGTTTGACTCGCGCCCCACCTGGGCAAACCTCTCTAGCCCACCCACCCCCAGGACTGGCTGCACGACAAAATTCTTGTATTCGGGAAAGGAATACCGCCATGACGGACAGAATATGTTCTATTCTAGGCAACCCGGACATCGCAGGCGCGTATATATTCGGTTCTCCATAACTTGAGCGAGGGTTGTTCTGAGGCCAGGTAACCACAGGAATCGGTGTCAGAGTAGCTGTCTACGCTCAAGCGGTTACAGCTCTGATGATCATGTCAAGTTTAGGAAACAAATTTGGACCCGCCCCCTACCAGATTCTTAGGAACTTGGAGCGTGGTATTTACATGGTCGGGTTTGCTACCCTCATCAGCGCCATAATCGAATCCGCCACTCACGGGTTGACACCTTACCATTCCCTGATCGTTTTGAATGTCGGCTTCATAAACTCCGTGATTGGTATACTATTGAATACCATGACGGATGAGGAGCTGCTGTGGAACGGCCACCAATCTAGGCCAGATTGGTGGCCGTCCCACAGTATCAAAATTACGCGGGGCATGATCTGGTCTGTGTTACACTCCACCTTGTTCGGTATTTTTGGCATCTACTTTTGGGCACGACAAAGCGCACCTGTCGACAACTACGTCGTGGATCCAACTACCGGAGATAGATGTCAATCGCTGACGTCTTTCTGGGTGTTTCGACCCGTCAATGCCAGCAATGTCGCCTTAAAAATCGTTTCCCTCATTTTCTATTCCTTTTTTTCCATGCCATATGTCGGGTCCCTCTTGCAGAAGCGGGCAGTGTCTGTCTATTCTTCGCTTGCGGCCGGTCCGTCACGCGTCCCGCCATGCTGCTTGGCCTCATGGTCCACATACTTCCCAAGGGTCCCACTGTTTCCTTTCTTCGGCTTCCTCATTCCCTACTTTGTCCATAAATCCATGCTCTTTGCGCCACCAATCATATACTTGATTGTCTCCACAGAGTATATTGTTCAAGTCAACTCCGCCAACGTCACAGAGCGCGAGAACGATTGGACATATGGGCAGACGTTGGCTTTGTTGACGGCCTCTTGGGCAATCGCACAGCAATCGTACGAGTGCTGGAATGTGCTGAGGGCTGATTAATGACCGTGATACGTTGAAAAGGAAAGGGTTGAGGTTGCCGTCAGGACCGTGAGAACAGACGAGGGAGCTCCCCAGCAAAAGCAGCGTCAGTGAAGCGTTTCTTACTGATCAGTCGTGCTGTGGAGTATGACTCGTCTGTGTGCGTTGGCTTCACGGTCAGGGATCCACTGGTCATTTGTAAATAAACTATGCAGGATTGTAGTATATCTAGGCCCACAGTCGAAGCATGAGGTCTCATACCCCACAACTTTTTCTACACAATTTCACCAATAACTCCGTAGCGAGACTCCATGATACAGCTACATGGCACTCGCCCATGAGCTACAGGTGAGCGAAACTGGGAGGTTCAAGACCGCTATGGAGGGGATAACCACCTACCTTCCCTCTCGAAACAATATGCATTCCATTAACCTGACTGAACAAGACGAGCACGCTCCTTCCCTGACCAAACGCTCGTGAACCTCCGTGAGCTATATGTGATTGCCAGAGCAGGCGCGTAACTTTACCGTCGTGAGCAGAGAGCATCGAAGGCGAAATGAGGGTGATGGCGTAGATGTAATAGAACGAGGCCCGCGCTGTAGACAACAGAGCGTAGACCTCCACGGCGGATGAAGACGTGTTTTTCCGAGAAGCCAGAATAGGAGCCAGAATCTTCTCCCAATAACCCCATGAAGCCCGCAAAGAGGAAGGGTATAAAAGGTGCTAGAGCTACGCACACTACTAAATCACCCATTTCATTATTTCATGATGTCCGAAAGCTACTATGATACCGGTAGTCCACCATAGATGACCTTGAATGCCTCTGAACCGCCCCAAATCGAGACTATATGGAACAAGGGGAGATTTCATGGTCATCAGGAGTAGCATAGCGCTCGGAAGGAGTAACTCGAGGGAGTAGGTGGGCTTCGAGACGATCTCTAGAAAATAACGATTTTGTCGGTACATCGTGTTGTATATGCTTCCCGCCGACAGACTGTGGGAGGACATACCTCAGTTCAACAATCATTGCCTATAAGGTCGGCGTGATGATCGCAACTTCACCTTACCGCCTTGAATTTGGGTTGATCAAGCCAGATTATGGACCGACACCGTCACATCGGAGGACTTGCTGCTGTGGAAGAGTAGGAGAGCGGTAGCAGCAAGTAAACTCCTATTACCAGCTCGGAGAATTCACAAGTTGTGGTTATCTAATCATTTGGTACACTCGTACAGATGGAGCCCAAATCAAACTGATCAACTCCTGGTGGCAACCAGCCGTTCCGAAAACGATGTCGGGTGTCCGGAAGATGAATTTGTCTCCTCGCGATGAGGTGTTATATTGCCGAGGTCGATGGTCGATGGCCGTCTACTCTCAAAGCGAGGCGGCGAGGGAGGGTCCTCGTCTCGAAGATCCCGGTCCCATCTAAGCCAGCTCCTCGTTGCAGCCGTACAGTCTGATCCTCCCGTTGTATCAATTCCTATCGCGCCGTTGGCGGAATATTCTGCCCTACTCCGTTGATCACCTCTCTCCGTATCTCCTGTTTCACGTCCCGCCGGAGCTTCTGAAGCAAACTGGACGGAGGTCCATCTTGATCTCCCTTCGGGGCTCGTCGCTCGGTCTCGCAACTTTTGTATCACCTTTGTAGCCACAATTGGGAGGTTGCTCACGATCAGCGCTACGGATGCCTGTACATACCCAGAGAGGATTTGCTCGGGTCCCATCCCCATGATAATAAAGACTGTGTGAGGAATGGATGCAGCTGTCGTGATGATAGCCGTTGAGAAGATCCATGCCAATCGACGACGAAGGGAACGGGAGGAGAGGGTTTGGATAAGGCGGAGTGGAATGAGAACGAGGACCAAGTCCGATAAAATGTCAGCTGAGCGAGTGAATGGTTAGCAGAGGGTCACTGGCAAATAACTGATCAGACGTACCAACGAGACTCAAAATCCCAATCTCCTTTGTGGGAGGACACTGCGGTTTATCCATCTCCTTCCACCTCGTTGTAGCATTTCTGGGTTCACATACCCAAAAGATTTGACACACAAGAACCACGAAAATGGTGAAGAATGCCCCCGAGACAAAGTACAACAACTTCCTGATACTAGACTTGTGCTCCGGGTGGATTCTGATTACCGCGAAAAGCATGCTTGACCTGGAAAACCACAAAATACCGTAGTACGAGGAAGCTAGGAGGTAGTAAGCTGCTACCGTTGCCTGCTGGTTCACCGTCGAGTTACCGGGAGTAAATGTGATGTGGACGAATGTGCTGGCCCATCCGAGGAAGGCGAATAGTACGGCAAGTAGCGCGAAGAGGTCGTCTGCCCAGTAATGTGATCGGCGAATGCATAGACGAGACGCCGTGAAGCAGATTGTGGGCAAGGCGCAAATAATTGCGGTTAGGCAAATGGTAAATTGGGGATCTTTCGGGTTGTAGTTCATGGTCTTGATGTGGACTTTGCGTGAGTTTGTGCATCAGTATTTGGTCACAGTCTTTTAGTCACTTTTTGGCGCCTTTTTGGTGCCTTTTTTTGCCTTTTTTGTCACTTTTCGGCCCAAAATGCCCAAAAGCCGGAAAGCCGGAAGCCATGTCTGATTTCCCGAAAGTCGGCCTTCCGGAACCGCAAAATGGGCTTCCGGCGAAAGTCACCGGAAGTCCGAAAGTCAAAAGTACCAACCGAAATCATACGATATTCTAGGTTCATTTCTTGGATGGCATTCAAGATCAAAGCTCTCGTACAAGGTCAGTCTACGAAATGGGTACCTGGTAGATAAAAGTCGTGGAAAGTCCAAACTTTCCAGCTTTTGGGCTTCTGGCTTTCGGGAAAAGCCGAAAAGGCAAAAAAGCCCGAAAGTAATTTGACCCTTTACCGATGTGAAGAGTTTGCCGCTGGGTCGGGGTAAAGTTATAGGACTAGGTAGACGGTAGTTATTGATATACGTTCGCCTGATCCGTAAAGATCGAGTTTTGATTTGAGTATCCCGTGCCAAAGTGTTAGAACGGATCTCGGATCTGATTATTACATGCAAACTACTGCTACCAGCACTGTTGGGCTACCGAGCTGAACTGTCATCGCAAATTGATGTTTGTTTGAGTCTGGGTTCTGAAGAGTCAAAGCGCGATTGACATACGCAGCTGGATTATTTGCCATCATCCGATCATTGTCTAGCGGAGAGGCAATCTCGCCAATTTTCATGCGATGATGGTCAAAGCAATGATCTGCTCATTGAGGGACAAGGCGTCGCGGGACGAGGAATCACGCTCGAATCTGAAGTCGTCTATTGAGTAGTCGACAACTATAATGGAGAAGTCCAAATGCTGACGTTCTTGCGTATAGGCGTCCGGTTGTCACAGGGCTCTGTAACTTTTTCACCTTGAACTCGGACATCATGGACGTGAGTATCAGAGATAAAGTCAGGTAGGAATAACCCCGACTATCCTAGGTAGAGCCTTACCGCTGTCATTGTGGCTACGTGCTCTGCCCACTTTGAGGCTCCTATAGATTTAGTATTTGATATCCCCGCTCGACTCATCTCACCTATTCGCTTGCAGGCAGTTTGCACAAGGCAAGAGACGTTTATGAACATCTGAGGATAAATGAAAGCTGCGTCAGGCTGCGTCCCGCCCGGACGAGATTTTTCTGTGTGAGAGTATGAAACGTTTCGGTGAAATGTATGCCCGATTGTCCAGATGTTTACAGTCTCAACTGCGGCGCCGCGGGATGAATGGTACAAAAGTTATTTGTAGGGAGGCAAGAGTACTGGAAAGGAAGTTGAAAAGAGATGTGGAAATAGATTGTGGAACGAAACAATAAAGCAGATTCACCATGACGAAAACTGAAATTGTCGTTCTTCCCCCAAGGGGAGATCTGATGTGTCGGCTCAAGGCCGGCATGACGGTAAAAATCAAGAGATCAAGAGAGCTGCTGTCCGTCGTGCTGAGCAATATAACAGCCCCGCAGGTCGAGGAAATCGAGGCCATATCGTTGTGCACTGTGCCTTGGTCGTCGCTGAGCAGTGCCTGAATACAAGGCCAGCCGGCGTAGACTCGACGGTATAACGACAGGTAAGGTTCAGCAAGGTTTTCTTGAGTTTGCTCCACAGCGACCGTAGCGTCAACAAAGACTTCTTGATATATGCATGATGCACCGGAACTATCACGGGTCTGTGAAGGCTGTAAGTAAAGGAAGGTTACGAACAAGGCCAGAACTAAACAAACATCCGAAACCCTCTAAGGAACCAGTACCGTACTCGTACTTGCTTTGAAACATCAACAGATTATTCCATCCCGCCACAAAGCCCACCGACGACATACTAATCTCCGAGATGCCCGGAGCACACCACAGCCCCCTCCTCCCCTCAACGAGTCTACGGGAGGCGAGAGAGGGGAGAAATGGGGGGCGCTAAAGCAGCGCAGATGCTCCCTACTGCTATTCCGTGGCATCCGATGGCACTATAGAAACGACAGCCCACGTTCAGTTGAGATGTACGCGGCGACCTTCAAACCGCTCAAACCGTCCTAACTCCTGGAACCCTCGAAGGACCACAAGAGGTCAATCGTATAAAGCGTTGCGTGCTCTTGGAACTGAATGAAAATGCAAGGAATATGGCCTGGGTCTGTGCGTCGTAAGGTGGTGATGGTTGACTGGTTTACTTTGCTTCCTCACTTGGCGCAGGTAAACGCGAACGTCTCCGAGTCGCCCCTGGACCACGAGAGAGATTCGTTCTGTGACATTCGAGCAGCCGCAAGGAGATTTTAGAGTCGAATAACGATGTCAAATGGGTTGCGTCGTGAGGTGGTGATATCGATGGTAGATGACCGCAAGTCTCGACTTTGCATCCTCCCTCTAGGGATCACCTAACGTATTTTCTGTCCACATCAACTATACTTCGGTATGGCCAGCGAGGAATGAGAAAGGTCGGATGTTTTGTACACCTTTATCTTGGGGCGAACCTGGCATTATGAATGACCATCCGTGAGGTTAACGGAAGTTCCTTGGTGACGAAGGCCCAAGGCTGAAAGCCTGGTTTGCTGACCGCGTCTACTATCCGAGGGCTGGGTCACAGTAATGTGAAGAATGGGAGGGTAGCGATTGTGGTCGACATGGGGGGGAGGTATGGTGAGTGTATGCGAGAAGGGGCTCGACGACGGGGCCTAGACGTCAAAACGGTGGCAGAATCAAATGCAGCAGACGTAGGGCGGGATCCTTGTCGTCAACTGGATGCGAGAGGTCATTGACAAAACGAGGGGCTGATGTTGGGATATCATACTGAAGATGCTCTGACCAAGAGGCTTGTAGGTCGTTGATTGAGGGTTTGAGACGCCGAGAAGATAACCTACATGCGAACGTGAGTATGAATCAGTTTATGTTCGAGGTCCTGACTCACCAACGATCAGAACCTACGGTCATTGTAAGCGGTTTTGTCCATAGTGACGGATCACAACGTGAAGGTGGGCGGCCATGTTGGGACGGAATATATGGAAGATGGTTGAAGGGCACCCCCAATACCGAAGAACAAGAGCACAGCCAACTCATTGAATACATCCACCTCGAGCCTGCGAGTCCAGGAGAGGTGTCTGGCAAACCATCAAGCCCTCGATTTGCTTCCTCCATTGGCCCTCTTGTTTGTCGATGACAGACCGAGGAGCGTCATATTGATAGATAGATAGAAATTGTATGCCTGCCCTCGCTTCAAGAATTTCGTACAGAATCCGACATGAGATTTCCTATCAAGTTATCTGCTAAAATCAGCGAAAAGTAGGTACCGTTAGCGAATGATAAGGCCATGAAGGCATGTGCAACGTACCAGTGATAGCTGCACAATCAGGATAAGCACGTCCATCAATGGGTTACAGTCTTCAACTACAACCTCCAAAATGTATCGGTAGTCACGTTCGAGACTCGATAAACAACAAACGAGATCTCTCAACTATAGATATGATGGTATCAGCAAGCCGAGTGGGCGAAACCAGCCGATGAAACGCGTACGTAGTGCTAGCAGAGTGAGCTATAGAATATTGACGCACTTGAGCAACCGTTTTCATGAGCTGAATGTCGCGAAACTCCGAGAGATCACCTTTTGGCGTGCACCCGATTCCGACGAGGATTCTTTGAGCGAGCGAGCGATCCAAGATCAGCCGACTGATTGTGATCAGCATAAGAAGAGAAACATGCAGAAGAGTCGACGTACCTCGTCTTCCTCTGCGATTGTTGAAGAAAATGATGGGCGAGCGGGCCTCTGAGTTGGACGTGGTGGTTAGGAAGAAGAGGGTGTGACTCACACAGTCACATGTTCGGATCTTTCCGATAGCTGGCAAACCAGGCCAACGTTCAAGTTATCACTCTTGCAGTTTCCCTTCCCCCCGCGAATGTGAGTTTCCATGGGTTTTACCCATGGAGAGGCGGATGTGCTTGCCAATACGTACCGGAGTACGCAGTGGGGAGCGTGCTTTGCACGCTGGGAATCTCGAACTCCATGCTCGAGATTTATTGTCGTTCAGGCCCGGCGGCATCTCTGTTGCTCGGTTTCTTTGACCGAGTTTCCTCATTAATGAAGACCGTGAGCTAAGCCGCAGGCTTGTGCACCGTACGGTAATATGTGATTGAATAGTTCAATGTCTAAGGTGTTTCCCTCTGTCAAGAATCAAGATAGGTCGAGATTCAAATATTAAAGCCCCACATGGCGGGGTCTGCCCAGTTGAGTAGTATAATTGCACAAGGATGACAGAAGGTCTTCGACGCGGCCTCTGTCATCAAATTCACCGTAGTAGTCATAAATTTAACTGTAGCCTACTCCAAGTCTCCAACGAAATCAACGGTTAGACAAATACACCAGAACGCTGTAACGCAGCAATTTGGACTCATACTGAGCTCAATATGCTTAGGAGACTTAGAAAATCGCATATACGTAGTAAGAACAATAAACAGGTGGGAGAGGGAAGCAAATGCGAAGGGACCGACCACTGCCCCAGTGCACACGCTAATTTGACGCCGGGCGCCTCCGTGCCTCAGAGCCCCAGCAAGCGCCAGGCCGGCGATACGGCACACGCTCATGTAGCTGTAGCTGTACTGCATCTCTTGGGACTCCACCTTCATAATCAGGCTCGCAAGCTTACCCGATCATTCCGCAGACTGACCACCTCGCTTCCTCGTGTAGCATGCCACAATGGCGAAATGAAGAGCGCCTATGGGCTTATGTGGCAACTGGCCTGTGTTGGCTCGTTAACACGCATTTGACACGAGTCGTCATAATGTTCTTGGGTCACTCAGCCTCGCTGCCCTCTCCCGCTCCCTCTCAGGCCATTCTGTCGCACTAAAACACTCTAGTCTTGAGCAAAAGGATTAACGGTGTCATGGCGGATGAGATATGCTCTATCCCAGGCAACCCAGACATTGCGGGTACGTATCTCATTGCTCGGTTTCCTGCATTGAACGGTTCTGAGCCCATATCGGCTGTAGGAATTGGTGTCAGAGCATCCGTATACACTCAAACGTGTCTCGCCATGGTATTCTTAGCCCTCATAGACTTTCAAGACTCTGATCTACCGAGCCCCACGCCGAAGCAGCCCAAGCCCGAATTACGTTCCAAGTACATCCGGATCATCAAGAACTTAGAACGACGAATCTCTATGTTTGGGTTCGCGTTCATTATCAACGCCATCATAGAGCTGAACAGAGCGAACGGATTGACACCCTACCACTCCCTGATCGTGTTAAACATTGGCTTCATAAATTCCTGGGTCGGCGGGATGCTTCTTCTCACGCGGTCGGAAGAGTCGAAGGCCGGTAGATATATCGTGGACGCAATTTGGTTCCTTCTACATTCCACCCTTTTTGCTTCATTTGGGATATACCTTTGGGCAAAGCGAATCGGGATTGTCGACCACTACGCCGATAACCCTAATTCGTGTCGGCCACTCACGTACTTCTGGGTCTTCCAATTAGTCCTCGTTACCAATCCTGTTCTGAAGACCATTTCCCTCATCTTCTATGCCTTCGTCATCGCTATTCCAGTCATCGGACTCGTGCTATATGGCTTCAGTTATATTTCAGACTTTAATTGTCTCCTTAACCCTTATCAGCGGGTAAAGCGAACCCTATCTTCCCGATCATTCAAACATGTTAGTAGACATGATCGTCTTGCCCAGCTCATCAGATCCTCCGCTAGGTCCTCACCCGCCATATTCGCCCTCTCCTCCACAGAGTACATCGTTCGACTTAACGCTCCCAACGTCACCGCGCGTGACAACGACTGGACTTATGGACAGACGTTGGCCTTGTTAACAACTCTGGTGGCAGTTATACACTATCTGAACGAGTGGCGGAATGTGCCCAGAGACGCGGAACAAGGGGAAACCCGGATAGTTAATTCTCGGGACTCGCTGGAAGGGGATATTGAGAAAGGGAAGGTCGATGGTACGGAGACAGGGAGCGCGGGAGAGGAGGAAAGGCTGCAGCAAAGTAGGGGAACTGCCTAGACGGATACCCGTTTGCCTGGCCGGGCTACCAAGCCGAGGTCTTGTTGTCAACGGTACTTTGACTCGGACGGCGTTCCCTTGACAGGTAATCTGTTTATTCAAGTTTCGCATCACCAAATTATACTAAGGATTCATTGAACCTAGGCCAGTCCAGCTGCCAACGCACATCGAGCTTGAAGGAAGGTACTGGATCAAAAGCCGTTCTGATTTGCACTACCCAACGTATAAGCGATCCGCGAGGTGTCTGATGTTCCTGGGATTTGATATGCTTCTCAGCTTGTCGGTCTGATACTGGCGGCATGAAGGGCATTTCATGGACGAGATTGAGACTCAAGACTCGGATGAAGATGGTACGTGTACCGTGTCATTCAATTTAACGAAGGTCAAGTGTGGCACTAACTGGCCCAAGCGCGGGAATACCATTTATTATTAAAAACAGAACCTTTATAAATTCCTTTTGATCATTTAGAGGCGCATGAAAAGTAATAAAATCAGGTAGTTTTAAACAAATTCCATTATATACAGCTAAAGCAACTTTATGATCGATATTCTTCAATTACTTCAGATCTAACATGATTAGATGTACTGTTATTTGCTATGCATTAAGTTTTTTCTGATTAATCTACCTTTTTTAGGATCTTAGCGCCCGGACATAGGCGCACGATCATTCATATATAAAAACCGACAAAATCAGGTATGCGTGCTCGTCCAACACTTCGAACCATTTCCGTTGCAATCCGGAGGATTTTGCACATGTAGATCTACTACCATCTGTATCTCCGTCTGCCAGTGACGGTAATCATCAAGTAATCAAGCTCGTTTAGCGAGGCATGCATATCATTAATAGTTACGGGTCTCAGAGCCGCATACGGCTGTATGCCTTGTGTTATATGACAAAACTATACCACGGGTGCTGCGGTCTGCCCGTAATCAAAGGCAATTTTTCTTTACACCCTTCCCTCCAATATCCACCTTTCTCCCCCCAATGTCAACGAGAGACCAGTCCATCTACGACTTCTTCACGGAGCATAGAGAACAAGAGGGTCTTACTTCCTGTACCAAATGTGGTGTCACTCCACTCTCGTTCCATGGGAAGCCGGAATTCTTCCTTCTGCGGAATGAAAATCTTGTGAAAGAAGACGAAATTGAGAGTTTTCGTACCCAAATGGTCAGTCTTCGGTACAAAACCATCTCCACTCCCGAGTCGAGCGAGTGAGTCTCAAGGTTCAATGCACCTTCAACTGTAATATGGCAATTGACGCCTCCGAAGGAACGTTTCGCCCGAGCTCAGACACATCAAACCTCTCGCGGCTGTGTTCAAGAAATATGTCTTCAAAGATTGTCCATTTTGGTACGAAGTAGTGCAGGTGAAGGGTAAGCTCTTGCGTTCAAAACGTCAGGACACCTCAGTTACTATGACACATCAGGGTTCGAACAGGGTGCTGGCTTTACGTTTTGGTGCCAACCCGAATGGGAGTTGGACCCACAGCCACTGACGACCGTTCTAATAAAGGTGATTTATTCTGTTCATGGTTTTGTATGTTTCGTCACGTCACTGATACTTTTCACCAGCCCTCGGGATCCATCTGCTGGAAAGATTTTATTGCAGCGAGGGAAGAACAATACAGTGGCCCCGCGCCATTTCATTGCCTCTCAGCAATGTCCCTCATGGAGCACATATACGATTACGCGAATTCCACCCGGATCCCCTATATCGTGCTCACGGACGAGGTACACGCGGTTCTCGTCAACGGATTCAAGCTGAGAGAGTGGCAGGAGGATATTGACGACTGGGCGTACGCATTGGGTATCCACCTGACCCTCAGCCACAAGATGTCACTTCGCTCAGTCATCGGTGCTGTGATACACAAGGTCTCTGAACCGGAGTTCCATTACTCTGCTTTCATGCCTCCCTACTTTTTGAGTGGGGCTTTGAACGCACCCAGAACCTCATATTCAAACGAGCAGGCATCCAGTTTATCCGACTTCGACCTTTTTACGATGCAACGGTGCAGGGATTCTTACAAGGCCTTCGTGAAATGGAAGAAGAACGCGCAAGATAGCTCACTCTCCAATCCACTTGTAGTAAACGATGAGCTTCTCATTGTTGTGGATGCCTTTGCGAAACGAGAACCAACGTTGTGTTTCCGCCTTCCTCTCGAGAAGCCCCCTACCGACTCCCTCGACGTTCTCACGAGACGGCCTCGCCCAAGGAGTCAAGAGGTTGATGATTTGCTCTCGTTATCCGCGAGCTCAGAAGGCACGCTTCGCTACCGCGTCACAGACATAATCAAACGCGAGTGTGGAAAGTTCTCCCAAGTCACCTTCGGAACGCTACTTTGGACGTCAAAAGACGGCAAAATTCAACGTGGTTCAGAGGCCAAGCTCTGTTTAAAGATGTTCGACGAAACCTTATTCCCGATTCCAGACATGGACGAGTACGACGACTCAAACAGCTGGTATGCCCATGTGATGGGGGCCACAGGTCCAAAATATCGCCTGGGTGGTGTTTATTTTGCTCCTGACATGGTAAGAGGAGAGATGGCCGTATATGACCGCCTTCGATACCTTCAGGGTACACTCCTTCTGCATACTTACGGATTTCATGAGGTGAAAATAATTCCGTTCCTCTGTTCTTCCCTTAAGATAGTAAAAGTGCCTTATAGATCATCCTTCCATCTTCCCGGTCAATCTATGGTTTTCTGATGGAGGTCGCTCCCGGAGACTCTCTTTCTTCCTTTCCAATCAAGGAACAGCCCGAGCCTGTACAAATTGATCTGGTATGCCGGCTTTCGTTCGAATCCTAGCAATCCAGACGTTGACAGTGGTGGCGATAGATCCGTCGTCTTAGCGAAGGCATTCGTACTCTGCGCTATGGGGGTGTTCATCAACCCGATTGGCACCTCGGTCAAGTCATCATACACGACAATGAGCACCTTGATTTTTCGTTCATAGATTTCAGTTTTGTGCAACTTCGTCGTGGCGTTGAGTTCGCCCCAGGAGTTGCAGAACTTTTCCAGTTGGGTTTGGACGGACTCCAGAGCACGTTAATCGATGGAGGCTTTGATCCTCGTATAGTCTATCGGAATTGGGTCCGTGGAGACGACCTTGAATGCTAATTGGAAAATTAGACGTTACCATAGCCAATACTAATCTGTGCTGTACTGTAGTACAAAACTCACCCGTCTCTATATCGCCGGGAGTGGCAGTGTCAATCAGTCGACGGTGAGCCTAGGCGAGAGCGAGACGAAGTCATTAGCCGACGTGCAACGTGTTGACTCTTACAACCACCACCACCATTGACGTACAACTGCTTCACGTTTTCAATTGCGCTTTTTTTGACAATATCCATCTAATCTCAACCTCTCACAAGTCCAATGCCAAGCCGTTACGATCCACGAACCATGGAAATCCCGGAGAGAGATAGAGTCACCATGGTACCTTTTGACTCCGAAACAGCGCGGGTTATGCTTCACCTCGTGAGCTTAGGCCTTCAGAGTAGCCTTGGGCCCTCGGAAAGTCCCCCTGCGGGAATCATATATCTCATGTACCTTCTAGAGGGCATAGCAGGTGAGTTATCTAGGGTGTCCATTCAGACTTTGACTAAGCCTTTTATACTTGACAGGTCATGGTCATGGCCATTATTTACGCCCTCGTCGACACTCGATGGGAAGTCCATCCACGCGAATGACTCGTGACTTCAATTCATGACGCTTTGTGCGCCCATTAGAACGACACTACGTACTTGCATCTCGCAGTCTGGATGTGTGGATAAGTCGACAATTTTGTATCAGGGCAGGGATTGGGATTACACTCAGTACTTAGATTGAACTTCCGATCGCTATCATACTTTCACTGGTTTGATAATAACGGGCAGTTGGCTGCCCTCCTTCCCTCTAACCATTGGACGATGCACCGCGAATCCCCTCTTGATCAATACATCGTCCTTTGGTACTGCAAACTCGAACTCAAAGGCCCGGAGCAGCGTGAACAGAAGTGCTTTTGTTCTATAACACTAGTGTTAAATCTGATAGGTCTACTCGAGATATACTCAGGACAAACAGGACTCACTCGACGATAGTAAACCTCCAACCAATACAGCCGTGGGGGCCGCCGAGGAACGTCATCATGTTTCCCCAGACACCTGGAATGGATGTTACTGCTTCGGGGAGATTCTCCCATCGTTCAGGTCTAGTTAGAATATTAGAAGCCTGAAGATATCATACTTAATTGAATCGTGTTCAGAAAAAACCCACTTGAATTCCTCAGCATCTGAGCCCCACAGCGCCTTGTCCTTGTTAATAGCAATAATCGGGATAGAGACGCTCTGCCCTTTTTTTATTCTGCGAGATTAAAATGGCGATACGTTAGTCAAGTCTATGGGGTATAGCCAATTTTGAAGTACGTACTCCAACACGTCGTGCCTCTGTCCGTATTGATCCACAAACGGCTGACTTAGAGGAATCACATCGTCCCTCGTTGCCTCTCTTATTGTGGCTTGGACGGGAGCCAGGAGTCGAAGTGTCTCGCGGACAACAGCATCGAGATATGGAAGAGCGTTGAGTTGGTCCATTGAAGGAGAGTCGGTAGGAACTGATGCTAACTCTGCTCGAAGCTTAGACTGCGTGTGGGGATTCATGCAGAGGAGGTAGAACGCCAGTGTTGTTGAGGTGCTGAGTGGAAAAGAGAGCCAAGCTGCAATCGCTCAATCCGCTTGAAAGATAGAATAAACCATACCTGGTCGTCTCATGCCCGGCCGCCAAGAATGTCGGAACCTCTGATGGGATATTATATAAGTATATGTTCGCTGGAATAGCTCAGAAGCATACTCACGCGCTAAAACTTCCTCTTCGGTCATCCGTCGAGCTTCTGGAACTTCGGAGCTCATGTTGGACTTGATTAATAACGAGAATAGATCCCGGTCTTGTGAAGTACCAGTCGTCTCTGTCGCTTTCTTACTACGCTTATAAAGTTCCATGCCGATCCGGTTCGATGTGGCTAATCCACGTCGGAATTCTGCATCTGGCTCGGGCTGTTTATAATAAAAATGTAAGCAAATTTTCAGAATATGAATACCAAACAAAACGTACAAGTAGACGTAGGAAGGGGAACACTAGCTTGAGCACCACGGAAGGTGTCATGAAATTACTCTCTCCAAGTACGTGTGTGTACGCCTTGTTGAGCTCGTTGTACTTTCCGGACAAAGCGTCAAGTTGATAGTTAAACCCTGTGAGGTCCAGCGATGAGAATGTACACGATACTAATCCACTGGAAGGACGAACCAGCTTGACCGATGACATCTAAGGTCATCTTACTGAGCCAGTAAAGAACGTCTAGTTCTGCTCGAGAACCGTCGTTATTCTCGATATGAGACGACCAGATATCTCGAAGCTGAAGTTCAGGAAAGTTAAACCGTCCACGATTTCACGAAACCATGAATTCACTTACCTCGATCGATTTTTCGACGAAAATCTCAGTAAGAGATCGGACTTCTGCGGGGCCAAATGCAGGATTCTACGAGCTCGGGTCAAGGCCTTGCTTTGTCATACATGCAGTCGGGCTTACCATCACTCTTCGCTATTTACAGATGCATTAGTGGACACGCATGCAATTGAACCACAACTTGGCTGATACTGACCTGTCTACGATGTTGGTCTCCCTCTGCGATGAATAGCCCTGTACCAGACGTCGGCCGTTTTGTTTCGATGCTTCGAATTCGAAACAACAGGCTCACCTTTACCAGTAAGACGTCCCAACAAATATACGAGCTGGTCAGGCTTCTGATAACCCACCGCATCGTGCTTGAGTACATGGCTAATGCCCTTTAGGTCGGCAACCATGACATCAACTTGCTATACACCTCATGTCTATCAGTCCCGAAACTGTATCCATTATAGGTATAGACAGAAAGAGACGACTCACACCCAGAAGTCCCCAAACTCTAAATACCTTCCCGTACTTCTCGACCCACTGAGTGATGACGGCAACTTTATCCTGAAGATAGTTGTTCAGCGTCTCCTCGTCCGTTGCTCGGAAAAGGAACTCACATCATCAAAAGCCTCCTGAAAGTTCCCGTTTAAGATCCCTGCAAATGAAGGGCCGGGAAGGTGTCTCAAGTTTGTGTAATTATTCACCCTCTTGAACACAAACGGAACAAGTGAAGCGAAAAGAGCAGCTGTCGCTGCTTTGGTGAGGAAGAAGACGTCAAACGGTATTGGGAATGACATCAATGTTGGTTTGACTAGAGGCACGTAGGGAGGGGAGGTTGAAGGAGATTGTACAATGGCCAATACAAGACAGAACTGTGGTCTTATATAGTGGGGCTTGGCGGTTTAAGAACCAAGAACCAAACAGTAGCTATCCCTAGTAAACCTCCTATTCGTTACGGTTCTACTGTTGAATTTCAATCAAGAATCGTGGCGCGTAGGGTTGCGCATTACGGCTCGTTCCGACACGGCACGGGAGGCGATATGTAGAGAAGCCAAGAAAACCCTGTCAGAGCTCAGAGTACCGACAAGTATAGAGAACTGGATCAGAAGGCGGATAAGTACCACGACACCTGTGGTACCCACTCACGAGTCACGACCCCGCTACATCAACGTCCACTGTAGCTACTAGGTGAGGGCTCCAACTTCTTCTACCAGAAAAGATCATCCCAAGCTCAGCCGATGAATCAACCTAGTGCTGCGTCAAGATAGCCGATATTCCCCGGGTGCACAGGATCACCGATAAGTCGCCGATGGGCGGGACGAGTATGTTAACAATTACTTGAGTCACAGCTTACAAGATGAATGAAGGAGTTAGGGAGTAGATGGTTTTGTCCAGGCAAGGGGTGGACGGGCCGGCATTAGATTGAACTTCACTATCATACTTTCACTGGTTTGATGATAACTGGTAGCTGGTTGCCCTCCTTCCCCCTAACCATCGGACGATGTACCGCGAATCCTCTCTTGATTGATATATCGTCCTTCGGTACTGCCAACTCAAACTCGAAGGCCCGGAGCAACGTGAATAGGAGTGCTTTGGTTCTGCAGCCCCAGCGTTAGGTCTGATTTACTCGAGCATGACCGGAAAAAGAGAACTTACTCGACAATGGTAAACCTCCAACCAATACAAGCGTGAGGGCCGCCGAGGAAAGTCATCATATTTCCCCAGACACCTGGGATAGCCGTTACTGCTTCAGGGAGGTTCTCCCATCGTTCGGGTCTAGTCAGAGCGTTAGGAATCAGGAGGCTATATATGCGAAGTTAGGATAAACTCACTTGAACTCCTCAGCATCAGAACCCCACAACGTCTTGTCCTTGTTGATAGCAATAATTGGTATGGCGATAATTTGTCCTTTCTTTACTCTAAGGGGGCGATTGGAGATCAATCAGTCAAAGTCTATGGAGGAGTGTCAGCTTCAAAGTACATACTCCAAGACATCGTGTTCCCGTCCGTATCGATCCGTGAAAGGCTGGCTTAGAGGAATCACGTCGTCCCTCGTTGCCTCTCGAACGGTGGTTTGGACGGGAGCCAGTAGTCGTAGTGTCTCGCGAATGACGGCGTCAAGATACGGAAGAGCGTTGAGTTGATCCATGGTAGGAGAGTCGGTAGGTACGGATGCCAATTCTGCGCGAAGTTTCGACTGAATCTGGGGATGCATACAAAGTAGGTAGAACGCCAGTGTTGTCGAAGTGCTGGATAACGACGAGAGGTAAGTCCCGATAAAACACTTCAGAGAATATAATGCGTTACCTCGTCGTCTCATGGCCAGCGCTGAGGAACGTCGGAACCTCTGAAAAAATACACGTGTGGGTCCTTCAAGTACGATCTTCTAGAATAGTATTTACTCACGCGCCAAAACCTCTTCCTCGGTCATTCGCTGTGCTTCTGGAACTTCAGGGTTCATGTTCGACTTGATCAACAACGAGAATAAATCCCGGTCTTGAGAGGTTCCAGTCGTCTCCACTGCCTTCTTGTTGCGCTCGTAGAGTTCCTTTCCAATCCGATTCGATGTGGCCATCCCTCTTCGGAACTCAGCATCTGGCTCGGGCTGTTCATAATGATTAGTCAAACCTGGGACCACTTGATATCAATTTCAAAGCAACGCACCAATAGACGTAAAAAGGGAAACACGAGTTTGAGCACGACTGAGGGTGTCATGAAATTACCCTCTCCAAGTACATGTGCGAAAGCCTTGTTGAGTTCGTTGTACTTTCCGGACAAGGCGTCAAGTTGGTAGTTGAACCCTTTTTTGAGGCGAACGGTGAGAATACGATTGTATGTGGATCAACGAGAAAGACAAACCAGCTTGCCCGATGACATCTAAGGTCATCTTGCTGAGCCAGTAGAGGACGTCCAGTTCTGTCCGAGAACCGTCGGTGTTCTCGAGTTGAGATGACCAGATATCTCGAAGCTAGAAAGCCCTGGTAAGTCAAATCGTATATACTCTCGAGAGAATGTGGATGTACCTCAATTGATTTTTCAACGAAGATCTCGGTAAGAGCTCTGATTTCAGCGGGACCAAATGCCGGATTCTGCAAGCGAGTGTCAGGACGATGCTTCGTTTCGTTAGGAGTTGAACTGACCATCACTCTTCGCTATTTACCGAGGTATTCGCTTAGCCGGCGCTTAGTGCGTGATGTGGACGAGACTGACCTGTTTACGATGTTGGTCTCCTTCTGCGATAAATAGCCCTGTGCCAGCGTGAGCCTCAGTGTTACTTTGACATAGATTCATCTCGGCGATCTCACCTATACCCGTAAGACGACCCAAAAGATATACAAGTTGATCGGGCTTCTGATATCCCACTGCATCGTTTTTGAGGACATGACTGATGCCTTTGAGGTCGGCAAGAGTTACGTCAACTTGCTAACATTGATATGTCTGTCAGCTTCCCGCTCATATCCATCGTCTAGAATCAGGATTGACTCACACCCAGTAGTCCCCAGCCTCTGAAAACCTTCCCATATTTTTCTACCCATTGGCTAACGACGGCGACTTTATCCTGGAGACGATTGATCAGGTTTGACGCGTCCCTTGATTGTGAAACCAACAACTTACATCATCGAGAGCCTCCTGAAAGTTCCCGTTCACAATCCCTCCAAACGAGGGTCCAGGAAGGTGTTTCATGTTCACGTAGAGGTTTATCCTCTTGAACACAAATGGAACAAGTGAAGCGACAAGAGCAGCTGACGCCGCTTTCGTGAGGAAGAAAAAGTCGAATGGCAAGTCGAACGCCATCAAGGACAATGTCGACAGGTAGGGTTATGATCAAAACCGAAAACAAGACTGAGGTCTTATATAGGCAAGGGTTCAAGCAAAGGTGCGATCCAGGAACCACCCTGTAGGCTGTACCTACCCCCAACAAACCCCTATTAATCACGGTTGTGCGGTTAAGTTTTAACTCAGAGCCTAAGGCTCGGCAATGCAGGGTTGCGTCACACGGCATTGGTGAAGTGCTGACGCGTAGTGTCCGAAAGTTTTAATTCATTTAACTGCCGGGCGCGACCTCTCAAGATGAACAAAAACAGGAGAAAAAGATGATTCAGCAGGCGATGGAATACCCACTCCCGATGGGCAGACTACGTATAGTTATCAGTGCATCAGCTTCCATAGTAAATCTCAGGCGTGGGTCTTCGGATCCATGCACTATCGGGAATAATCTCGAAGCACCATCTTCACAACTCCTGCTTGATCACTGCGAGGTCCAGATAGCCGCAGATAGCCGCAGTGGTCTCACCCGGGTGCACAGGGACCGGCCTACAGCTAGTCTACAGATCAACTCGGTGTCGCTAAAACCACTGACGCGGGGGACAAGTATGCTGACGGGTTTGAAGCTCACGACTTTACACATGACGACGGAGCATCGGCGTTTCTCGGGGCATGGTTACGGCCTGAGAATATGACGCCGATTGATCAATGACCAGAACTCCGAAACATCTCTCTCTGGTACCACGAATATGTCGACCTCCCACACGAGCACCGAGCAGTATTGTTTCTATCGCTTCAATCCGGCAGTGAGTTAAGACTGTTTTTTGCCCAGGTGATGAGATTCCGGTCAGCTGGACGCTTTCTTTCACTATCAAACGAGCTCACGTGCCTTCTGAAGGCATCTTGCCCCTCTATTAAGGTCTTTGACCCAGTCTGTAACGAGTATTCCAATACCTTGCTATGATTATTTGAGGCGCCGTAAAGCTGCATGAAAAAGAAGACAACAGAAAAATGCGCTTTTCCCGGGGAAATGACACGTCCGACAACCAGTACTCACATTGGATAGAGTTCACTCCCCTTTACATGTCACATCTGATAGAAAGCTCCGACGGCGATGATGAAAGACATGTAACATCACAATTTGACGAGTGGAACGAGTATACACAACCGCTAAGGGTGTGAGATTTGGCACAGGCGCGAACTTTGAGGCCTTGTGATGTCGCGAGGCTTACACACAGGAGATTTGGTGTTTGTATGGTTGAGAAGGGATTTAGACGGAATAGCATGGTGCTTACCAAGGTTATGAGCCTGGCTAAACCATGAGCGCTTGAGCCCTGAGCCCATTTTCTGTCCGTCAAAGGCAGCAAAAAAAGAATCAAACAGAGGGAAGGGTAATCAGGGGAGAGCTCATGGTATTATGAGATCAAGCACAGGTGGTTTGTTTGACGGTGCTTGGTTAGAGCTTGAGAGTCTCGTATCACATGTTTAGGAACTCGCCCCTTTCTTTCCGTCTCTCGCGTCACGCGTACTTACCAAGTACCTTCAAGTTATGATATGTGACCCCTCGTCAAGAGCTTTGCGAGCTGCTCGATACCAACTCTCTCCGGTTCTATAATCTCCCGATATCCTCTCTAACGCAGATACGCTGGCTCAATCAACGATCCGGGAATGGACTAAATCCCACTTCGACGTTGGATGGAACACCTAAACTTGGCACTCGAGACATGTCATGGTCACAACGAGCTGCTGAAAATGCGTGGAGCACGCGTCCGTCATTCAATCAAGATGTCCTGAATCACTTGGATCAGTGTTGCCTCGTCTCCGTCGAAAGGTCAAACAACTTTGAACGAGTCATCTCGCCTTGTGCCGCATCGGAGATGCAATGGCAGTTTTACCGCAGAATTTCCCTATCAGTGACTTTGTACTCAACACGACTCAACCATGCCTCCCATGGGGTGCTCCTTGGTTCTCGATGTGGTGTGTCGTGCCTAAAGTACAGATAATGACTGTACACCACATCGGTCTTTCCGTTGTAACACTGGCGAGTCGTCGACACCTTTATCGGATCAGGACGAGGGCCGTTAATTAACAGGGTTGTATATCTCTTCAAGATTAATCGTACAAATACAAGACATACTGACCAGGGGGGGAAGCAGCAACTACAGAGCACCCTCAAATGTGAGTACTCCGACAGGGACACTCGGGCTTATTGACTGACTCACCAGCCTTGTCAGATACGATACACCGTTCTTGGATGATTCTGTAATTATGCCGCAATTAAGTGCTTTTCTGTACCTAGCCCTGATACCCGGGAACCACATACAGCCCTCGAACACGCACTATACTTCCAGAGTTTCTGATCCAATGTCAACAAACACCACAATGACTCCGCCCATTCAAGTCTCCAATTCTGTAAGTCCGACTCAAACGTCCTTTTTCAGCGTGTTTTTACATTTATCAGACACGTCCATCCTTTTACCAATACTCCTCAGAAGCGACGTACGTGTGCTCTTCCAATGTCCTTCAATTCCCCTCCTGGTTCTTCGACCGTCCTTTTCAACACTGCCAAACGCTTGGATCCCTGGCGGGATCTCCAGGGTCACATCGCCCGTTGTCTTCTCTTTCTGACTCAGAACGCCGGATGGGCAGGCCTATTCGGTGAAATTGAGCTTCATGACTACGTCGAAAGATCCAACTGGCAGGATCTTCAGAAGCTAGCAAATGCGATCTTTGAGGCTGAGAAGGCGAGGAAGCAACGGGAGTTGGGTCAAAGCGATCGTAGCTCTCAATCGGGCAGAGCTCACAGGAGTGAAGTCCTCGTCACTGACGAGATACTTGATGCCGACGGGAGCGTAGCTGGCAGCGCGAGGCACCGGATGAGTATCAGTCGATCCTCAATCGAGGTAAGCTCTCCGTTTGTAGCACCTATAACACCACTCATGCAATAACTGCACCCCAGGAAAATGTGGCTACCAACGAATCTCTCACTGCATCCGCTCTCACTGCGTCGGGCGGATCGTTACCTGCAACTGCTACCCTGCGTGGACGTACTTCTTCCTCTCCGGACCCTCTGCAGCAAAGCAATATCACTATCAGTGTTGAATCAGCCCCCACTTATACCGGTCGGGAGCCTGAGGATCTTCGCGATAAGCTAGAGATTCGAAGGACGATCCATCGTATTTACAAGCTCCATGGTGTTAGTCGTCTCCAGGTATACCTCTTTGATTCTTCTTGCACGCTCGCGGTATTGCTGATACCGAACTACTAGATCCTGCTAGACAGGGTCCAGGACATTCTCAAACCCGAGAAATTCAATGACCCGGACAGCAGAGTCAAGGTTCTTGCATCACAAGATGATTTTATGAAGGATAACTTTATCAAGCCCTCCGGAGTGCTTGACATTCTCGTCGATGTGAGCAAAGCCATTTGCATCCCCTTAAAAGGCTTACCGCGCTGACCGTGACAATATAGTTGGGCTTCCGCAAGTCGGTGAGGTACCCTCTTCGTGCCGTCTTTTCTCTTTACCTCTCTGACCTCTGATCGCAGGAAGTGCGTGAGTTCCAAGAGTACCGCTCCTGGACGCCCAAATTTATCGACCGAACACGGCTATATGCTCAATTCTTGGAGGAAGCTATCAGTGCTGCTCTTAGATCAGAAGAACAGTCAAATTCTGATTTACGTCGTTTCCGTGAGGATAATGCCCGGGCTAAACAAGAGGTGAGCAAATTGGCGTATCTTCAGGCATGAATACTGACTTGCGGTCTCGGAGCAGTTCTACGCAAACTTTTTGAAAGATAGAACAAACGTCAAGAGACGGTGTGACGAGGAGCTCAGAGTATTGAGGGCTCAAGGAGGAGCCCATAGCCATCTACCCCGCTCGCGAGGTCCGGGCCGGGTTGTGACTTTGGCTGATAGTCAGAGGTTTGCCCGACATTGAGAACTGCAACTGACTGGGTTGTTGTTTTTCTTTTTACCTCTTTTTTTGTACCACAACTACGAAGAGTCGTTGACCGACTCGATCTATGAGCAGTGACGGATTTGTCAATCAAACTCTGATGCACCATTTCAACGTTGCTTGTTATCAGAGACTTATAATCGATCAGATTTAGAAGAAGTAGTAGGAAATTTGGGTAACACACGACTCAAGCCTCGTGCTTGTCGATTGCAAAGTGAACTGTTGAGGGACGAAAACTCAGTTACAGTACGGATCTCGGGCCCGATCATGACGCGAGTGTCAGGGCCACCAGTCACGTGCTGGGAAGTTGTAGAGCGTCGGACCGGACTCCTAAGAAACAAGCCGAAGAGGCTCCGACAAGCCCGCTTAAACCCTTACCTTCATCTTCACCCTTGCCACCACCTCGTCAGCGCGAGGCGGAACAAGACCTTCTCGCCTTTAAATGTGGTAGATTCATCGAGTCATGACATAACTATCTTCGCAGACGCCCAACCACTTATGCACGGTACGCACGCGCACTTCGGCGTAACCCATTTCCAACCCAGATTGCACCTATTTACGAATCCCTAGAATAATTCGCACGACACCAACCTTCATTTGATCTGTTTAGTCCCAAACAAACGCACATGGTAAAATTTTCAACTCAAGTGAGTACCTACGCACCTATTTGCTTCTCGCGGCCAAGTTCACTGGCCCATGGCCGTTGTATAGTTCCAGAATGCTTTTACAGCCTTTTGGTCGCGGTGGTCGCGGTTGGACGTTGGAGTCGGTCAATCTTGAGTCGCGTCAGTCGCCACGCGATATCATTCAGTTGGCCACGCGCTTTTGTTTGGACCTAAACAGATCATCGAAGGTCAGTGTCGTGCAAATTATTCTAGGGATTCGTAAATAGGTGTGAGAGTGAAGAACTTCTGCAGTGAATCAGTAATGTGACCTGCACCTCAGCAGCCTATCGTTTGTGCTGAACTTCAGGTCCTTCTGACTGATGGAGACTACGAATTGGAAGGGATTGATGGCAGCGGTGGTTTTTGAGGTGTTTTGCGAGAAATACCGTATTTCCCATTGGGAAGGCCCGATGTGGTGGAGATGTGGTAAGGTCGATAATCCGGCACATATACTGGAGACTCGCATGACCTAACAAGCCTATTCTCTTCGAGCTGAAGTTTTCCATTCATTCCCAGTCTCCGTTTATATGCGCAGCAACCCGGGTATCATGGGCTCAAAAAGAAGTTGATAAAATCAAGTTTCCGACGTTTCCCAAATCCACTCCTTTCCCCCCATCTTTGAACCTCCATTGACATAAGACATGCTAACATCGATTCTCGCAGGTGCTGTCGTACTTCTCTTCTATGGTAGATACCGATTTCGTCGACATTCTGGCCTCAATTATCCTCCCGGGCCTAGGAAGCTCCCGTTCATAGGCAACCTATTAGAGATACCCATAAGCCACCAGTGGTTGAAGGTCCGTCCTGTTGCCTTCTTACTCGAAATCCCTCGGCTAATTTATTCCGTTCAAAACGTAGTTCAGACAATGGACGTTTGAATACGGGCCTATATACCATCTTAAAGCCGGCCCCGTCGACATCATCGTTCTCAATACTCCGGAGGCGACGGAAGATCTCCTTGTCAAACAGGCTAGGGTATTCAACGATCGTTTGCGCATGCATGTTTCCTTCGACATTGTAAGCGCTGGTTCGCGAATGGCGTTACTGAATGGTAGCTCTCCCGAGTATAAGGTGCGTGGTTTGTTTCTTTATTTGTGTGCAGTCGTAGATCTGAGCCTTGAATGTCTTTTGATGAAGTTGGTCCGGAAGGCCTTTGCGGCAGAACTCGGACCTTTAGCCAGTAGGGGTCAACGACGTATGCAAGAGTTGGAGTCAATTGTGCTCTTATACGATCTTCTTCAACACGGTGATCAGACAGCGGCACTTATGGGAGGAGAGGTCTGTGCGAGAGAGTCTGTGCACGATCCTGAGTTTCTCGAGGAACATTGGTTCTCTCTCGTTCGTCGATTTGTACGTCTGTCGATGTCCTTCCTCTCGCAAGCTCTCCTTGACTGAAGACGGGCTTTTTACCCCTCCAATTCTTCAATTCGCAGTCGACGAGTCTCGTTATGGAGATGATGTACGGCGAGCGTGTTCACAAGATCAAGGGAAACAAGAATCTGTGCGTCATTAGATTAATCACTCGTAAATGCTTGAAATATCTTCTTGTCCCCAGACACGAGATCTATGAAGTGGTCGAAAACGTGGCGAGAATCATGCTTCCAGGGGCTTTCATGTAAGCTTGAGATACATCATTCCAATTTCCTTCCTCGATACATCCTCTTTCTAGGGCGGATACATTTACGTTTCTACAAAAACTCCCCGATATTCTCTCACCGTGGCGACTTAAAGCTCAGGAAATGCACAAAAGGTATGGATGAAAGGGATACCATGGCTCATGCCACTCGTTCTCAGGGGCTCTATCCACCTTTTCATTAGAGAAATAGGCCTGTACGGAGGTTTCCTTACCAAAATCCGTGCCGACCACGAGTCAGGCGTCAACCGTCCAGAATGCTTCGTCGGGAAGTATCTAAAAGCTCGGGAGAACTCTGTCTCGGCTGGAGAGACCTCGGGGTGTGGCCTGACGCCCTGTGGTGGCTGGCTTCGAGATACACTATTAGCGTACTCGGCTGGGACAGTTCTGGAAGCTGGATCGGATACGACAAGTAGTACGATTGTGTCGTTTGTGATGTTTATGCTTTGGCATCCGCGTATATTAGAAAAGGTGAGTTATGGTCTCCACGATGAGTTGAGTTGCGGTTGAGAGTACTTGGTTTTGTTTTTTACAAGGCACGAGAGGAAATCGATCGAGTGGTTGGAGAGACCAGACTTCCAACATACGAGGACGAGGACAAGTTGCCCTATATCGCGGCAATCATCAAAGAGGTTTTGCGTTGCCGCCCTCCTTTCCCCGTCGGTATGACTGCTTGGAAGTGTTGAAATGTCTCGTGCTGTAGGAGTTCTGACCTCCTATTTCTTCATCTAGGTGCGCCACATCGTTCCACAGAGGATACCACGTACAAAGGGTACTTCATCCCCAAGGGCTCCGTCGTAATTGGCAATGTTTGGGCGTTGAATCTCGATCCGTCGCGTTTTGGGAACCCTACCGAATTCAACCCCGATAGGTGGATGCAAGCCTCGCCGTTACAGCTGAGTGAAAATGCTCCAAAGAGAGACCAGTAAGTCGTCAAATTCAAGCTGAAGTGCAGAGCTGCTTATTGATTATACTCTCGTAGCTATAGCTTTGGCTGGGGCCGTCGATTCTGCATGGGGAGTCAGATTGCAGAAGCATCCCTTTTCATTGTCGTGGCGCGGATAATCTGGGGCTTGGACATACGTGGCGCAAAAAATTCCTCTACTGGAGTAGCCCAGTGCCTTGATCCATGGGACGAAAACAATTTCTCAGCTGGAGTAGTGAGTGCGCTTCCGTTCAATGCTACCTTTGAGGCCAGGTCTTCGTGCCACAAGGCGATCATTGAGCGGTCGTTCAAAGATGCACAAGGACATTGGGAAAGTTTGGGACTGGCTAGTGATGAGAGATAGAAGTCTGTAAACCATATCTACCATCCTGGCGGGAATTGAATTGAAGCCAGAACGAGTTTACCTTCATCAACAATGGTTTGACGAGAAAGCATCATATGGTCATACATGTGAGAGACTGTCGACTGGACGAGACGATATATGACGGGGGCTTTCTCAGGCTCGGAGTAATAGTATAACAGGCAGCGTGTCTCTCACGTGCTGGGAAACACTTTCCGGCATCGGACTGGTAGGGCTGGATACCAATAGACCAAACTTGGGCCGAACTAACATTTACAACTTCGAATTGAACTCATACCATTACCTTTCCCATCTCGCCAGCGCGAAGCAAACGGGCGCGTCTCTGGGCTTCAACTACTGTGGCTGCACTCTTTCGAGAGACAGTATCGGTACGGATGCCCAATTGCCCTTGCACGACGGTACTTACGTCGGTTCCTTTCAGGTTCACGCCTGTTCACGCCAAAGATTCCCCCACAGTCCAATTGGCTAGTTGCATCCTCGAAGGAACCTACATTTGGTTAGGGTGGCCGCGTCACTCCAGGTACGTCGCTTCAGTGCCGAGCTGTCAATGGAACGTTTGACCGAACTTGTAGTACCGGGTTCGTTGCAAGAGGGAGGAAAAGTCAATCTTGTACCTACTGGGGTGACTCTCCCTATGAGGAGGCCCCCTTTGGTAAACTTTGGTAAAGATACAGCGGGTTAATGAGCTGGCAGACAGGTAGACACATAAGAATCTCACGACCATGTTAGGCTTCTTAATCTATTCTTATCTAGCCACTTCACTCTTCGCTCCAGCTTCGATTCACTATCTCCACATGATATTCCGCCACCAATGTAATACTAACGAACCCTGACTAAAAACGTTGATAAGTGCAGTCCTGACGTTTTTCGAACCTAACTCCCCCCTCCATTCCACACTGCGACGTAAGACATGCTCACACCGGCTTTCGCAGTCGTTTTAGTGCTACTCGTCTATGCGAGATACCGGCGTCATAGGCGCTCTGGCTTTAAATATCCACCCGGGCCTAGAAAACTCCCGTTCATAGGTAATCTATTGAGCATGCCCATGAGCCGCCAGTGGGTAAAAGTCAGTCGCTTTACATCCTTCGCTCGAACCACTTGGCTTACTTACAGTGTTCAATACGTAGTTCAGAGAATTCGCACTCGAATACGGGCCTATATATCACCTCAAAGCGGGGCCCATCGACATCGTCGTTCTCAACTCTCCGGAGGCAACAGAAGACCTTCTTGTCAGACGGGGTAGGATATTTTCCGACCGTATGCGCGTGCATGTAGCTTTCGACATTATGAGCGCCAGCTCGAGGATGGTTTTTATGGATGGTTCGTCACCGGAGTATAAGGTGTGTGGCCTGCCAGTCGAGTGTGTTGAGGGAATAGAGATTTGATTCGTCTATCTTTTAGTTGTGCCGGAAGGCCCTTTCGACGGAGCTCGGATCACAAGCTGGAAAAGTGAATCAGCGTGTGCAGGAGTTGGAATCGACAGTTATGTTGTACGATCTTCTACAGCACGGTAACCAAACAGCAGAACTTATGAAGGGGGAAGTGTGCGCCAGGGAATCGATCCACGATGCACAGTTCCTTGAGAAGCACTGGTTCCCTCTTATCCGTCGATCTGTATGTCGATTTCGGTACCTCTCGCAGGATCCCCTTTTACTATAACTACGCAAATTTCTTTGACAGTCGACAAGTGTAGTCATGCAAATGATGTATGGCGAACGGGCTCACAAGATCAAGGATAACAAAACTCTGTGCGTCGTTTGAGAGGAAATGGACACTGGAACTCACACTCACACTTCTAACTTCACAGACACGAAATTTATGGAGTAGCTGAAAACTTGTCCGTAGTCATGTCCCCTGGTACCTTCATGTCAGTTTCCTCAGTGATGAACGTTTGGAGTGACTGAAACATGTCCCGTTTTCAGGGCAGACATCTTCACCTTCCTTCAGAGGCTACCTGACATCCTATCTCCCTGGCGGCTCAAAGCTCAAAAAATGCATGAGAGGTATTTGGATGTCCCAGTAGTCTGTTCTAAGCTGACAGTATCTATGATGCAATGGCAGAGAGATAAATTTATACGGGGGTTTCCTTACCAAAATCCGTGATGACCTCAAATCAGGTGTCAACCGTCCGGATTGCTTTGTTGGGAAGTATATTCAGGATCGGGAGAGCTCTGCTTCGACCGCCGGGACTACGGGACTCGGATTGACATCATGTGGGGGTTGGCTTCGGGATACTCTCCTGGCATATACTGCTGGCACGATTTTGGAAGCCGGATCGGATACGACGGGGGG
Organism: Marasmius sp. AFHP31; assembly: GCA_024721195.1. NCBI lineage: Eukaryota > Fungi > Basidiomycota > Agaricomycetes > Agaricales > Marasmiaceae > Marasmius > Marasmius sp. AFHP31. Next base: position 38,656 of record JANHQD010003236.1, read on the forward strand.
TGCACTCACGTCGTTTGTGATGTTCATGCTATGGTATCCAGCGGTCTTCAAGAAGGTGAGTTGAACTTCTCTTTCAATTCGTTGATTGAGTGGCTGACCGGTCTCATGGTACCCAAGGCTCGAGAGCAGATCGACAACGTAGTGGGAGTGGATAGACTTCCGACGTTTGAGGACGAAAAGAAGTTACCGTATATTGTGGCGCTCGTTAAAGAGGTTTTGAGGTGTCGTCCCCCTGGCCCACTGGGTAAAATCGCTGTCCTCCCCTTCGTATCGTCAATTTCTGAGTTTTCCCTCAGGTATGCCCCACCGATCTACGGAAGATACCATCTACAACGGCTACATGATTCCAAAGGGCTCGCTTGTGTTTGGGAACGTTTGGGCTTTGAACCTTGATCCTTCGCGGTTCAAGAATCCGATGGTATTCAACCCCGATAGGTGGTTGGAAAATCCTCTGATTCCATTAGGTGGGGACGGTTCTAGCCAGAAAAGAGATCAGTAAGTCAACGGGATCTTTGGATTTGCGAACCGAAATATTCACCTTGATCTTGTAGTTATGCTTTCGGCTGGGGCCGTCGATTCTGTATGGGGAGCCACATCGCGGAAGCAACTCTTTTCATCGTCTTTGCTCGAATTATCTGGGGCTTAAATATACAAGGCCCAACCGATTCGTCCACTGGTGCGACGCAGCTTCTCGATCCGTGGGATGAAGACAATTTTTCAACTGGAGTCTCGACGACTGCGTTTCCATTCAATGTTACGTTCGAGGCCAGGTCTCCGAGCCATAAAGAGGTCATTGTGCAATCGTTCAAAGATGCACAGGCTCACTGGGAGGTCTTGGGATTGGCTGGTGATGAGAGGTAGAAGTATCTGGTTTGGAGCTTGGTGTCTTCGTCGAAACCTAATACTACCGCACTGTTTGTATTCGCTCATCCCAGATGTTCATTCCGTTTGACCGTGGGTAACTGAAATCCATCAGATCCATTGACTCCTAGTTGAGAGGTGGGAAAGGACACAATACGGTTATGAGGACCTCAAGAATGGTTCAACTCGCCGTGGATTCTCTTCGCTATGTGGAGTCTGGAAACTTGGGTGCTGACTTGATGAGAATTTGGCCGATGTAAGCGTCGATTGGATAGATTTAAGGGACGTAGGGATCGGGGGTGGTATTTATCGGAGGCACTGACCTGTTCTCACTATCGCAGAGGGCCTATATCTCCCACATACGGCCGGTGTCGAGTCTGAGTAAGCATATTTGGGCGAAGAGAGTGTGCATAGACGGCGGGGCACGTTTCGTAGAGATCAGATATCTTCCAGGGAGTTCGAACAGAAGCAGCATCGTATATATGAGATATTCGAGAATCTCAGCCCAACAGGATGTGGGGTTGGATCTTGGGATGAGCAATGCGTGAGGAAGGAGAAAAAGTATCCATGGCAATACCACCGACTCCCAGTGCACCAGGAGGGGAACTTTCGTGGTCATTAGTTTTTTTGTAAAGAGAGAACCGCCTGACACGCTGTGCGTACAGCTCGACTCGGATTAGAGGTGATAACATCGTTGGGTGGGGGAACACCGAACTGACGAGGGCGCTCGAAGCTCGCCGGAGGTGATCGCGAGATCTCGTCAGGGAAGGGTAGGATATCCAAGATCGACTCGTCACGTTCACGTTCGACGACCTGCGGGACCGGGATCTTGTCAGTTTGTTTCGAAGCGGAAGGTGCTCGGTGAGTATCCTGCCCTTCTGAGCCCTTGTTACTTCTGAGATGTTCCTCAATCTCATCGCCTTGCCAGGGGTTAACCATTTCTTTATCTTCCCGAACACGGACCTAAGTTGCTTCTCTTCTTCCTCCGAGTACGATCAAAGCGAGGCCTGCGGTGAAGCAGGTTCGCATACGAGGTCGTCTGGTCTCTTGATATACCTCACATCTTTTTCCTTACTCTCCATATTTCGTTTCCATATTTTGAAAATGCTTTCGAGTTTGACGAGGAACGGAATCGTTCTGTTGAACTGGACCATCGCAGGGCGTGTGTCTTCCTCTGACGTCGCTCATTGGAAAGAGAATTGGCCTGGACGAGTCCGAGCCTGAGCCGCAGGCGGTCTGCTGTTGACTATCAGGATTCTTGAGGGCTTTCCGTCATGCTGGAGACACGAAAAGGCGCGAAAAATCTAGAAAGAAAAATGCGAGAAAGCTAGAGGAAAGCGAGTATATGAGCGTGGAGAGAGGAGCGAATACTGATCGTTCAAGCGCCTGAACGATCACGCTCTCTGGCGCTCAAGCGCTCATCTCCGTCGCTGATCTTATCTCAGAAATGATTCAGGCTGTGCAGGCGCTTCGTGAGCGCTTGAGCAGCCCAAATTGGGAATTCGCGTCACGCCATGTTCGTCACACGCTTGACTCTCTACCTCCATGTTCTCCGCCTGAACGCGACGGTAGAAACACAAATACATGGTCTCAGGCCTTGAAATGTTGATTCTCAGGTAGATGGTGATTTTCGTTTGTTCAAAAGAGACTATTCTGATAGTTTCCTCGCTACTAGAACGAATTTGGAATGCTGAAGCAATCTATCAGTGGTCCAAACGAAGAAAGCCGGTTAAACGCACGGGACGCGTTGCATCTCTTACTGGATGGGATAGACGGCCACATGGACGTTGGAGTGAACGGGATAACCTCAAATGAAACTGCATTGGACGGCCGTGATTAGTGGGTCATGATTGCGGTCATGTCGAGGAAGCTGGCCCTGTTTGATGAGGTCGTTCTGGTGGGTTTTATTGAGGTGTAAAATGTCTTGTTAAGCTCATTTTATGCCTCTTAAGTGGTCGCCGAACAGGAAGGGACAATTTTCAAGACTGTCCAATACTAGAGGTCTCCCGCTCTCAAATCACCCCGTACCGTGCACTTGTACCAATCTCTAGAGTTACAGGATGTACAAACCGCACCTAGCAACGAACACAAGCGTCTAACGCTAATCGTCGATAATCAATTTTGATGCTGTCCCGTCGCTCCGTTTATTCGCTTTGCGGACGGTTGTAAGAATGGCAGTGCTCAGCGGGAGGCAAAGGAGTTGCGCCGCTGCCGCCATCAGATGCGCAATACTACTTTGTCTTACTCCTCAAAACGGTTTTTTCGCGTAGGAGGTCAGCAATACATGCTCATGCTTCAAGAAATAAGAGCTGACAGTTAGTTTTTCATACATCCAGAAGCTCCTCGCTACCAGCACGCTCCACCAAAGCGGGTATCGCGGTGGTGCATCATGAATCAATGATTTATGATGCGCAGATCACCGCCATGCCAGGCCGATGGTCAATGGTAGCCGTTCGATACCATTCCTTCTTCGTTTCGAACTCATCCTGGCAGTGACCAGTCGACATGAATCCGCATCGAGCGATCACCGTTGAAGACTTGGCTCCTTGCTCAGTGGATATATATCTGTGCCAGCACAGCGGCCGTTTTCGGTTCCCTTTCCCCCCCATCCCTCCCCTTCTCTCGCTGGCCGTTCGGGATAACTTTTTCTTTCTTTCTGGCTTTGTTGACCTTCTTCCTCTTCGACGATGGCTGCTAACTCTCATCCTCCGGGTCTCACTCTTACGAGATCCAGCACTCGCGCTAGTACTAAATCTGGCGTTAGCACTATCAGATCCAGAGCCTCCAACTGGCAACTTCCCCCTCTTCCACCCTTCTCGTTCTCCCTCAACAACAACAGCACCGCTTCCGGGTTTGGGTTTGGACTCTTCTCTTCCTCCAACAAAGCCATCGAAGGGGACCCCGACCTCGATTATGATTCTGACTCTGAACCACCGACACCACCACCCGAGATTCACGAGGAAGAAATCGTACGACTGGCGCGTACGCTTACTAGCCCCTCCGTTATCTCGGTTACATCGAAGAAGGGGAAAAGCAGGGAGAAGAAAGGGCCCTCACCTTTAATCACCATCCTCCCCGTCTCCTCGCCCTCGTCGAACTCTGCTTTCCCGTTTGACACTGCAACGCCTATGCCTATTGGCGCCAACCCGTTTTCCCATCCGGAAGCTGATCCTAGTATCGACCCTCATTCGGAGAAGTTTGATTATCACAAGTGGATAAGGTCGTTGCTTGCGATTCAGTCGAGAGATCCACATAAGCATCCCACGAGGACGGCTGGGGTGGCGTTTTCGAATTTGAATGTGCATGGGTATGGGAGGTCGACGGATTATCAGAGGACAGTGGGGAATGCTGTTTTTGGGTTAGCAGAGATGGTTAAGGATGCGATGCGCAGTGGCGAGGACGGAGGGAAAGGGCAGAGGGTCGATATTTTGAGGGACTTTAAGGGCGTTGTGAGGGATGGAGAGATGTTGTTGGTTTTAGGTCCACCTGGGAGGTATGCTGATTGTTTTTCTCTCCTCGTTCTGGACCCTGTTGGGCTGACGATATTTGTTACAGCGGATGCAGTACATTTCTCAAAACACTGTCAGGCGAGACGCATGGCTTTCATGTCGATAAATACGCGAAGATTAACTATCAAGGTGCGTTACTTTTATCACATGTGCCTCCTCAGAACCATTTCCTTAACATTCGTCAAATACAGGCATCCCCTGGGAAACAATGCACAAAGATTTCCGCGGCGAAGTCGTCTACAACGCCGAATCCGACACTCACTTCCCCAACCTCACAGTCGGCCAAACTCTCTCCTTCGCCGCCCGCGCCCGTACCCCCTCGTCCCGAGTCCGTCTCCCCGGAGTCTCTCGCTCCCAATACGCCGAACACATGAAAGACGTCGTCCTCCGCGTCTTCGGCTTGACCCACACCGAGAACACCAAAGTCGGGAACGACTTCATTCGGGGTGTGTCGGGTGGTGAGAGGAAGAGGGTCAGCATTGCTGAAGTCGTGTTGAGTGGCGCCCCCGTGCAGTGTTGGGATAATTGTACGAGGGGACTTGATGCTGCTACGGCGTTGGAGTTTGTGAAGACTGTGAGGACGGGGACGAGGTATACGGGTGCGTCGGCTGTTGTGGCGGTTTATCAGGCTAGTCAGGGGATTTATGATGTGGGTTGTTTTTCCGCTCGTTTGGTGGTTTTGTGTCAAGCGATGATACTGATGATTGTTATAGGCGTTTGATAAGGTAACGGTGTTGTACGAGGGAAGACAGATATACTTTGGGTATGCGAACGAGGCGAAGAAGTTTTTCGTCGATCTTGGGTTCCAGTGTCCAGAGCGACAGACGACGGCGGATTTTCTTACTGTGCGTCTCTCTTCCTCTAGTTCCCCCCTCCAAACCTTCTCATGCATATATTCCCCTTTTAGTCATTGACCAACCCAGCTGAACGCAAAGCCCGGCCTGGCATGGAGTACAAAGTTCCCCGAACACCCGATGAATTCGTCAGAGCATGGAAAGAGAGCGATGATCATAAGCGGTTGTGTCAGGAAATCGACGAGTTCAACTGGAAGCACCCCATAGGTGGGGAGAATCTGAAAAGGTTCAGGCAGAGTATGAGTCATATTCAGCCCAAGGGAACGTATGTGCCTTCGTTTCTTCGTTCTTTC